>CM061536.1:94603988-94688333 GCA_030545055.2 Neoaliturus tenellus
AAGCCATTCTTGTATTAAATAGGTAATGCTGGAGGTAAAATTATTCTCTTTGAAATCATTAATGTTTTTTTTTATGTATAATATCTACAATAAATTGGCGACATTTGAACATGAGTTTAACGTGATGAGCACTCAACGAGGGAAAGGAGGTGTATTTTGCTGCCTGAAGACG
This sequence comes from Neoaliturus tenellus, assembly GCA_030545055.2. Classification (NCBI taxonomy): domain Eukaryota; kingdom Metazoa; phylum Arthropoda; class Insecta; order Hemiptera; family Cicadellidae; genus Neoaliturus; species Neoaliturus tenellus. The sequence continues at coordinate 94,604,161 of CM061536.1, forward strand.
CCACCAAGTCGTGCTGCTTACTTTGTGGCGTCGTGGCTTACTTATAGCATTGTGTTAACACTTCTGCACGATTGTTTAAAATATTTCTTACATGCATTTAAGATTTTGCAAGTATACCTTGTTTATGTATTTTATGTTACTTTATATGTCTTTACAACTTTATTTTCGTGTTCGAACATGTATTATAGTTTCTTTCAATGCTCTTTGAAATTATCACGGCAGGCCAATTATCTAATAAAAATATGGTATTACCTATTGTTAATGCATGTTTAATGTATTTTTAAATGGTAAATATTTTAATGCCATCTAATTACTATACCAACTGATATAAGCAAATGATTGAATAACTCACTGATTAGGTATTATATTAAGTATTAATGACTTCCCTTTGAGAAAGCAACTTGAAGTTTTGCTGATAAGGGCAATGAAAAGTTAAAATTCCAAAACATCACAATTTAAAAGTAAATACTAAATAGATCCATGTAAGATTTTGAAAGTTTCACTTTCATGTTTTCCAAGCTTGAGCGACCAAACGGTTACTTCCGTTTTAGAAAGAACATTTTTTCTGGCATTAGAAGAGCTAGATAAGATTTTATTACTCTAAAATTAACACTATTATAATGAATTTCATTTTTTAATATTAATTCACTTTACACTTTGTACAATAAAATATGTTTTTATATCTGTATCAAAACAACAAAATACCTATTAAAAACTTTTTTTTAAGAAATCTTAAACTATAATGACGTCAGTAAAATACCAAGAGGGTGGTGCAGGGCACATGTTGGCGAAATACGAGACATTTTTAGTCCACAGGGGCTACTTATTTCAGACCATAAGGAAAGGCAGAGGGCTAGTGTCACGTCATTTTCTTGGAAGTTTACTGCAGCTGCCTTTGCCCCTGGGAAACTAGGATAGTATTTTCTGTAAAATATGTGTTTTGATAAATATTTTGCTAAAATTGTTTTAAACTATTAAAATATATTGAACTCTTTTAAGAAATTATTATCTTTTAGATTTGATGAATATTCAATAATAATTACAACTAAACACATACTCATCCGTTAAATAATACTACTTAAGTACCCAATAATGGTTGAACTCAAGATTGGCGAAATTTTAACATTTCACAATCGTGGTATGATAATTTTACAGTAAGGTTCCTCATATTTAGTGTTAAGCCTGATATTTAATATATTTAAGTGGTTTTGGGTTTTATACACAGTTTCATTAGGTTGAATTTAATTTTGTTTGTCATACTTAATTTACCAACTACGTATAAAATGAGTATAAACCTGACTTATTACAACTGATATTTTCATTTACGTTAAATGTCTTTTTGAAATTATAATTTAAACAAACAAACACATATGTCATTGCTCTACAAAACTTAGATATTTATTGTATTTTTATTGACTTAAAGACTTATTTCTGAAATTTAATGAAAGTTTTAAAACAATATTTAAATAATATTTGATTGGATGTTTGAAAACTGTTAATACCTGTATGAAATTAAAGATAAAAAAGGTTAAACTTGTATATGCATACTATAAATAAATAAATAAATATTTATTTATTTGTTATTACTATGGAGACCCTTTTTATAACATGTGCTGGATGTTATAGAATAGTATAAGTATAGAATATTCAACACCAAAACGTTTATTTCATTTTTTTTTAATGTTCAATATAATATTTTTGCGTATTTTCTAGGTAAACAATTTCTTCAGTAATTAATCGGCATATATACAAAATATCAAACGTAAATCATACGTTTTCGTAGATTATTTAAGCTTAATATCAAACGTAGTAAATAGGAACCACAGTTAGGGTAAATAATTATAAAGTAGGTTCTAATTTTTTAAATTTTTTTTATTTTACAGCCATGACTTGGTGAGGTTTATGATCATCCTGATCTGCTGTGCTGTATCTTGGTCGTAAATTCCGGAGATTCTGAAAAACTATGAACATCAATGGATGAAGCTATAAATATTTATAATTAATTTAATATGCTGAACCATTAATAAAAAATTGGTAAAGCATTAATTAAATAAAAGTTATTATGTTTAATTCATTGGCAATTTTTTTTTTATTTTCTCATTTATATAATTAAAATATGAATCAGAATATATCATGAATATTAGTATAATAATTAATATTTGTTCAATCAACCCTAACAAGAAACATTTGATTTCCAAAAAAAGACTTACCAAAGTTTCCTGTTGCTCTAAAATACTGAAATCAGTCAATATACAAGTGAAATAATGTATAGCTGATAACATTCTCTTATTTATTAATAATTAATGATAAATCGAATTAAACATCGTCAATTTCACTTTTCTAAAGTGTATACAATCAACATAAATGTAGACATATATATGGTAAGAGAGCATCAATACTTGAGCGAACGGAGGCTCAATGCATCCCAAGAGAGGCATGTCAGTACATAAAGCCAAGCCAAGCTGCTGTATATGTGTCTCTCTGTTGCAATGAATAAATCTACACCAGCAATAGTTTGTATCGCATTTATCAGTGTATATATTCGTGGTACTACTTATATTGATATTCATTGAGTCTTCAATTCAATAATTTCTCAGTCATGATAATCTAACAATATAATTGTGGTTATAAATTGTGAAAACGATTTATTTGACTTAAAAACAATAATATTTAAACGATGAAGATTTTAATTTTTAAAAGACAAAATAAAAATTAAACCTCGAGGAGCATAAAATGTTAACAGTTTCATAATTACCTTGGTAAGGAATTAATTTACTTTTAGGTAGCTTTGTCATGAATTAAACTATGCATTGAAATTAAAAACGGTTTAATTGATATTTAATACTGAATTATTTTTAGACAATGTAATTTAGTTTGCCTTCATGATAACATGATGGTTCTTTGTTTAAAGTTCTTTGTTGGTGGTGGTGAGTTCATATTATTGTTTAGTATAGTAAACTATCCCGGAGGTTTTCCTAACAGTGATGGAAAATGTCCGCAATAATTTACTAAACAATAATATGATTATGTAACCCTATCAATTAATACAATCCTAAACATAAAGCGTTAATGCTACTCAAATAATCCTACTTTTACATAAGTTTGCTATGAGGTTGATCAATATTATTATTTTTTTTATCCAGAAGAGTTTTTTGAAATACCTCGCCCCTTTATTTTTTATTCTGAAACATATTGTCGCATAAGTTATACAAGTTTTTATTTTTTATTTGCTCTTTATTCAAAAACTGAAATAAATATTAGTGTTCAGTCGCTGGGAACGACTATTGACGTTGACGGAGGAAATTTTTACATGAAAATTTCATACCCTTGTCACCCAAAACGCTTACTAAAAACCCCAAACATGAACCTACCAATTTTTATCTCATTTGTGGATTGGATACGCACTATAATACCTTTTAATCCTAAGAAGCTATGGAATGTTATCAAGAGTGTTACAGGGCACAATGTAAAAAAGGATAATATTGCTTGCTTGAATATTAATGGTGTAAATATTTCAGATCCTCAAAGTCTGTGTAATGAGTTTAACGATTATTTTTTTAGCATTGTCAATAACCTAGCTATAAATAAATGTGTCATTAAGGGTTTCTATGACTTAAATTTTAAAATTATGTTTAAGGTCAAAATGGAAGAAAAATCAATGTTTTAGGTCCAATAACTGATGAAGATATAATTTATGTGATCAATTTTTTTAAAAACTGCATCTGTGCCTGGAATAGATGGGTTGAGTTCCTCATTGTTTAAGATTATTTATCCTAAGATAATTAATATTCTGGTGTATTTGACCAACTTTAGTTTTCAAAGTGGGGGTTTTCCTGCAAGACTTAAAGAGGCGGTAGTCATTCCAGTGCATAAATCTGGTCCACAGAATAATTTTAAAAAATTTAGGCCTATCTCTTTGCTCCCTGTGCTGGCTAAAATATATGAGAAAATCATGAAAGCCAAATTAATATCTTTTTTCGAAAAGACAAAATTTTTCAGTGAAAATCAGTTCAGTGTGCGTATAATATAAACACAAATCCAATTTATGTTTTACAGAAAAATTTTGTTAAAATAATTTTGGAAAAGGCAAAAAACAGAATCATCTTTTCCTCTATTCCAAGCTCTTAAAATACTTCCATTAAAATATATGTATGTTTATAAAGTCTTAAAAAATTTTTACCTTAGAAGTGGCAATTCGGCTGCTAATGTAAATGAATACAGAAATCGGCTGAGAAATACAGATCACATTTTAGTTCCCCGCCCAAACAAAACAGTTTTCACTCAGTCATTTATTTTTGTAGGCCCTAGGGTTTATAATAAATTACCAGCTGAAGTCAAAAGCTCTGTTTGTCAAAAAATTTTTAATAAAAGACTCTACAAATGGTTCTTAAGTCTTAATAGTATAGATTTTTTGTTAAAATTGGAAACTTGAATTTATATTATGTTTTATTCTATTTTATCTGGAAATATATGTTTCCTTAGTTTATTTTTATGTGTAAAACGGTCTCTGCTTGTAATGTAGGCTAGTTGATGAAACAAAGGGATTTTTCAGTTATAAGTTAGGTTGATTTAACTGTCCAGTGAATGCTATCAGTTGTCCAATTAAGTGATAAGGAACCTCTTACAGGCAAAGCCTCAGAGGCCCTAATTATTTTCCAACAAATTAAAAATGTATATGTTAATATATGTATACATAAAAATGTATATATTATTATGTATGATCAAACTGTTTATTTTTATGTTGATGATTGGAAAATAAAAAAGATATTCATTCATTCATTCATTTATTAATATGTGATATTTTCCTCTGAAGTTAACAGTTAGGGAGCTACAGACAATTGAAGTTCATTTTTATAAGAATAACATGCAGCAAACTTTTATTGCCTCTAACTCTAATACTATTCAGTAAAATTAAAAATACTGAAGTCTGTATTTAAATTGGTGTTTAGAGAACATTTTACTCATAAACATTATCATTTAAGCTTAAATGATCTTTTTCCAATATGGCGGACAAAAAATATAATTTTAAGGCTTTGTTTTTATGAAAAGAGTTTTTTAAATAACAAATAAATATCTTAAAAAGACTTTTAATTGCGTGTACAATAAAAAAAATACATAAAATTGGGGTTTTGTATTTGAAATTTTTGAGTTAGGAGTTGGGGTGAGGGAATGAAATTTCCACGCTTAATTTTACTCCCATCCCCCCATGTTGATAGACGTTTCCATCAGACTGAACAACATTATTTATTTTAGTTTTGTATCAAATTATGGTGTAAATAAAAAACCTGAATAATTATTTCTTAGTTCGAGTTTTAAATTAAAAAATAACTTTTATCTAAATATTATGAAAGACTAGATTCAGGTCTACCTGTTTGCGGACTAAAGTACACGACAAAGATGCAACAGTAACAGGCAAAATCTAAAGGTAGAATGTGACAGTATGTCGATACTTGAGCTTCGGATCTGTCAAACGAATCTTTAACTTGAAACAATCTACATAAATCGATAAATGTTTTATACTTTCCATAGACTTCTTCATAGTTGAGAATATTTGAATCTTTTATATCCATATCAAAATACAATTACAAAATTAAAATTTGCTTTAATATAATATTTAATAAATTGATTGGCAAAGCTTATGAAGCTTGAACTATTTTTCATTATTCCCTAAACTATTTATTTGATTCCATTTATTTTAAAAGAAGTTTCAATAGCCTTTAATAAACATAATTAGTTATAAAATTATTGTTTTAACCCTGCATGCACGGCATAAATAATTTTAATTTAAAATTAATTCAACATTTACTTTTTACGTGCTGTTACATATTCGATTTATAAAAAAATGTGTAATTTTTTGAGTTGTTAAAAATAGGTATAAATTATATACCTATGATTATGTTTAGATATCATGCGAGGAGTGTCTGTAGCGATATATTTTCTACGATCTTGATATCCAGCGGGTAAATTTTGGTTACACTTTGTATTTGAGAGTGTTTTGGTTCAAAAATAAGTTTTCGAACAGCGTCGAGAGAAGAAAAAAAGATTTTTTCTAACACTAAGTTTAAGAATTATATTTTTCCAACATTGGTCTCATGGGTTGCCTTCAATGCTGCAAAATAATAACAAAATTAAAACAAAAATAAAATAATTCTACTTTTAAGCGTTGGTTTTGAAACTGCTGTAACCTGTGAAAATGTTTAATTGGTGAAAACCTTAAAGCGTCATTACCATGATACTATTACTTAAGTGAAGTAAAACCAACAAAAAAGGCTCGGTTAACCCTATATTATATACATTTATATCGTAAAATGTTTTTAAATGTATAACAAAAAATGTTATCTTAATCATATATCACCACGAGTATAATCTGTTGTTCAGTTGTATCAGTACAACGTAACTCACGATGTTGCTAAGTCGCATTAGCCTACAGTTTGTGTTACTTGCTTAAGATAACGCAGGCAATAGGCTCATTAGGTGATAAGCACTTGGATCTCTCGTTGTGTGCCTCTAAACTACTCGACGTGCTCATAGGGAGGGCAGGTCGTTGTTTATTTAACGAGCTTTCGTTCATCATTTACCTTACATTTGTAAAATAGTATTTCACAGTTTACATATTTAAGGTAATTCAATAAAAATTAATCGTTATATACTGTAAAATGTAAATAGGAATTTAAAAATAATTGTTAAATCATAAACATACAATTATTTACAATATATAATTTTCGTGTTTTAATTTTATGTCTCAAGTTAATGAAAAACAATATATTAATATACTTATTAGGATTTTTATTTTTTTTTATCACTACTAAAACAGGATTCATATTGCAAAGACAATATAAATAATCATAACTGTATTATTGAAAAAAAACTCAAATATTTTATTAAATCACATTGTTATTTAATATGTTGCCAACAAAATTAATATTTTAATACGAAAAACACAAACGTACTGTTGTTTAAAAATGATAAAAAAGAAACAAAGATGAAGCAAGTTTTATGAAGTATTGTGATGTAAAAGCCCACGTCAGAGACACTAAACTAACAACTGTCATAAACAACTTCGCACTACGATGAAATTTAATTCCAAGAATGTTAAGTCACGTAACACGTAAAGTTGGTGAAACCTAGTTAAAAATAATATTTAATTCACAAAGTTTATTAAGATTTCTTAAGTTTTAAAATTTATTTTAATCCTCAAATTCAAAACAATCTTGTACATAATAATGAAATTAAATTTTTTTCATTAGTATAGATTTTTTCTGGAAATAATATAGTGAATTATATTAAATATAGTAATACACTTTACTCTTATAATTGATAGTTTCAGTGAACCTAATAGAATTTCGATACTGGGTAAAAGTAAAAATTATGACTTTTGATTAATCGTCTAGAACTAATAATAGCTAGAAAGGGAGGACATTCCCTTAAAAAATAATAACTGCTTGTATGACGCAATAGATAATTTATATTGTATCATTTTTAAATAAATTAAATTTTCCTAATTATTATATCTTAATTTATTTATTTTCCATTCACTGTTCGAGTAGTTGTCTTAAACTACATAAAAGTAAAATTAATCAAAGTAGTATCCATTCATCCAAATCAGATTTGTGTCATCTTAACTTTAAAATTTCATAAATTATCACCTTACAAAACTTGAGTCTTTTATATTTATAATTCGTCTTCAAACTCAACATTTGCCACAAACACTTTCGTTCTAAACAAAGTCAAAACATAAACAAATCGCAGATAAATTTTGAGGCGGTTAAATTTTTGATTTATTTAACCTTACAAAGAGACGAACCAAATTTGGATTTACGTTGACGGGTACAGAGTAAAGTGTCATGATGTGGCGTCAGCCGACAGGCTGTCATTGATATCACTACCCTACGGCAGACACGTACAATGTAACACGCGTAGTCACATGTTTCACGTTAGGTATAAGAGCTGCATTTTTATGCATTACACAATCATGTCTTTAGGGGGAATATTCCGGTAAACTGATTGTGATAAATAAAAATACAATATAACTGTGTGGTATGTAAGATGTAATTGACCAAAAATCATTTGACTCTCCAAATATTTTGATATAATAATCATTTAGAATCATTCATTGCTTCCTTAAGAACATCATCTCGAAAATAGAAGATTTATGAAGAAAATTCGTATGCTTTATACCTCTATCAAAATTATTTAAAGTTTTGTAACGAAATATTAATGTTTAGAAATACACAGTTTCGACTTTATAGTAACAAAATTTTTATATAAGAGTTTTAGCAACTTTACTATGAAATTTATAAATTTTACAAACCAGTTAAAACATATAGATTGTATTAGATTTATGTCAATATTTGTACATCACCGAAAAATTTAAAATGTCGAAAATGAATATGGGACTTTTATATTTTAAGGTTGGTCAATACAATATAAATATGAAGAATTTGCATTGAAACAATCAAAAGTGAACCACCAAACATTTGTATCGTATAAGTTTGTGTCATAAACAACAATAATATTTGATTAAATAAAACGTTATTTAATTACTTTAAATTTTTAAAAACGTTATTAAATTACTTTAAAACTTTGTACGTTGTTATAATTAAGTCTGGAATCAACTTTTTAATGTTGATAAAATACATATTAATAATAAATTTATTTAAAAATTAATTGTCTTTTGTGCTTGTATGTGACATTTTATTATTTCAATCAAATGATAGTCTTACATTTTCTCTCAATGTATATTTCAAATACTTCATATGTTTTGGCACATGCTACAAAATACCTATTTTGTCTTCAGCAATAAATACAATTTATTTACTTTATATTCACTCACATAATAAATCAAGAAGGCAACAAACATATAGAAGATCATATCCTATATTTCATTATCAGTGTTTAGTAACGTCTATGAACTTATAATTATTTAGTTCAATGATACATATACCTTTAGTGCAATGAAAAATATATTTATTGAAAAACTTGAGTTTAACATCAATAAGACTTTTAATTAAAAAAACTGGGATAAAAAGGTTATAAAAAACAGTAAACTATATTTATACAAGTTCTTAATAATATGTTTTTAAAATATGGTTTAGTTACAATTATAATTTAATATTAAGTAAATATACAATAGAATACATATAGTTATTTTTCTTTAAGTTTAAATAAGTTATTTATCCCAAATAAATACGTTTAAAATGCAGGGACTAAAACAATAATCCTAAATTTTTTCTAAGTAAAAATAGTTATTCCAGCATCGTGTGAATTAAACCACGAAATTGTTCTTATGATAAATATAAACAATTAAACGAATGAATGCATATGTAGTAGAGTTTTTTATGACAGTACACTAAAATAAGTATATATGTGACATATTATCATAGGCTTCCTTCGAATTAGTCAGTAAAATATTAGTAGAAAATATATTTCAATACTTTTCACCAAAAATATGTAACCTAAACATTGAAAAGTACATATATAACTGTATATGTAAACAAGTTCTTATATCCTCTAGAAAGTATAAGCAGAGGCAAAGTAAGTTTTAAGATGGAGTGTAAGCAGCCGACGTGACTGATGCAGAATTACAAACTGTCGCAAACAACTTCCCAGCGGAAATTCGGATCTTAGCTAACTTTATATCAGCTAAAGTATGTAAGGCACAATAAAGAAAGAAAACTGTAATTAGACCCAAAAGTTAAATTCCGGTATTCAGAAAATTTGAGTATAAAAATCCTTTTCAATATATAAAAACTCTATTGAAGACTTTCTTTGGGTAATAGCTTTGACCATGGGAATGTTATGATAGTAATATATCCCTTAGAAACAATGTTAATAAATCAACTAACAGATTTAATATTCAGATAATGGCATTTAGTTTTGTTTAAGCGTTGAAATCTTAATACATTTTTTAAGACGTACTATTTTTAGTTCAAACTAAAACGTGGTTTTCCAAATTTGTATACTAGGGTGTTATCTTCTAAGTTGTTTAAGACTTTCTTTACAATAAAACAATTCTCTATGGTTGTAATCCTAAAATTTAATAAAATCGGTGATTTAAAAAAATTATTATGTTATAAAAACAATTGGTAAGATTTACTACACTAGAAACCATTCTCTTTTGTTGAGCTGCACGCTTGAAAGAAAATCGGAAAATCTAAATGGCTTCTTTATCTGGATCTCTTACTGTATTTCCACAAACCTTGAAATGTGTAACGAAAAAGATAACTTTCTCATTGAAAATCATTTAATATGTACAATATCTATTGTTATCGGTAATGTGAATCCATTTGTAACATTTGTTTACTTCGTGTATATCTCTGTTAAACCGAATCAATTTAGATAAATTACATAGGCGTTTTTACCGAATGCATTCACATTTATTAGTATCATTTTATTGTTGTTTTTATGAAAAGTTAAATCGATTTTAAAATTAATTTTCTTCACCTTTTAGTTGCAAAAAATAGTAAAGCCAACTCATTATTAAGACGAAGATTATTGACATCGTGCAAAATTATTTTGCCAAAATTTTCTCACGATTGCCTACTAACTAGAAAGAGCAAATAGATCAATGAATTATTGTATGATAGGCTATATCTAGTTATACTAAATTAGACATTGTATAGTTATTATAATATTTTGTAACATGTAGAATTAATTCAACAGTTGTCTTATTCAAGTAATCTCAGGAACAAAATCTTTATAATATGTTTAAAACCATTTCTTTTGCAGGTGAGATTCTTCAATTTGTGCCAGAGGAATTGTGAGTACAATTAGACTATTGTATGTTGTTTTGTTTATTATTTTCATTAATTAATTTTTAAACCCCGTATAAAACGACACATCTTTATTATTTTTTACAGAATGCAATCTTTTGAATGAAATATAAAAAATTAACTAAGCACAACGTTTTAAGTCAATAAAGCATTTTTCACACCAGTGTAAATGCAAAAAGATTGAATTACTCCCATGATACAACCTAATATACCGGGTGTTTATAAAGTCTTGCCCTGATAAAGAAATCGAATAGCATGAAAACGAATGATGGTAGAATAATGTTTTATTTACAGATTTAACAAGTGACTTCTTAAGTTTTATTTTCATATGTTCATACTCAATAAAATTCTATGTGTCGCCTTTGGTTGCCTGTAAATATTCTAGGCGACTTTTTTTTTTCCCATATTTTGGCTAACATTTAATGAGTATCAGAGACTGCACTGCATTTCTTATTTTCTCTCTTAGTGACTCTAAATCAAGAACTGGGGTAGAATACACTACGTCTTTGACAAACCCCCCACATAAAAAGTCCATAAGAGTAAAGTCTGGTGACCGAGGAGGCAATTTAGTGGGGCGATCACGCCCAATCCACCTTGACTTCAGTTATGCGCGGGCGTCAAGTTCGTTTCTTGTCACACACACAGCCCCTGTCACAAAATTATGGATACCACCTCTCGTTACTTTTTACGTCAGGTGCAGGTGTTCTAAATGTTCGCACAAAAAGTCTTTGGATAGTAACGGTAATGGGGGACTGGGTTTCATAGAACCATAGGACACACTGTTACTTCTTCTGGAGGCTAACCATTTCTGATTTGCTTTTGTACAGAATTTAAAGAAAACTGCATTGTTGTCAAACAGCTAAACAAAGGTGTTAAAAACTTAATAATAAAAAAACTAGATTAAATTCTCTTCAAAAGAAGCAATGTAAGTTGCGTGTAGCTCTAATAGTTTCTGTACAGCAGAGCTATCAAATCAGGGCAAGACTTTATGTACACCCGGTATTATATAATTTTCACTTTATACGCACTATTTAATTAAATATTTCCAATTGGTGGGTTTGAGGTACTTCACAAAACTAAAATGGGAATTTGCAACAATTAAACAACAAATCAAAGTAACAAAAATTACTACTTAACATATAATAAATACATTTCTTATTTCAGCCATGCAATCTGCGCTCGTAGTTTTAAAGGTCATATGACCTAGATGAGTGTGATGGATTAGTATTAGTGGAGTTTGGAGTTTTTACTCACAAAGGTCAAATTGTTTTGAATCATTATTAATCACACAATGAAAAAAGTTAGCTGTGTGTGTTTCGGACATTTTAAATGCTTCTAACTTTTCATAGGATATTTAAATAAGCCATAGCTTAGCTGTTGGTTTCACACCTCCACCCCATACTTTTTACACTCTCTACCAGAACTTTGTATAAAAATAAAAAAATGAAAAATGGTTTTATCTTACTTTTAAGTTTTTTCGTACTTTTGGTGCTATTTAACTATGGAAAAATCTATTTTAAGTGAACATGACAACTAACGTTTTCCTTTTATCCTAATTAACCTTATCCTTGACTTTTTTAACAATATTCAACCAGTCTTGCTTTAGCTATAGAATTTTTAACAAGTAAATAAACATAAGGCTAATTTAAAAACATTTATTTAGACATATTGTACTAATGGACATGTAAAAAAGTAGTTTTAGCTAGAATGACGGGTTATAAATACATCCCCATTAGTCTACACGTAGTAAAGCACTGCATGACTCAACAACTGTGGCGTTCTTACAAACACAAATGCAATGCGTGGTTCTTTTTAGAACTTTTATGGATGTGGGTCACAAACTATTTTAGTGTTTTAAGTGTCGTAATTTCAAAACTGATGTATTTTGCATTTGTAGCACTCTAAAACTGTACCAGTTTTGTGAATCATTTGCTAGGGTTTCGTGGTCTGGGGTGTTGTAATCATAAAGCAAAAGATCAACCCAGATCTATAGGAATATATATTTTTTTAATGATGTAAAATGACATACAATAAACAAAAAATCGGCAAAAGTTTTAAAATATTTGTTTATTTATATTACATCAATAAACTTTTACTCTTTAAGTAAATACACTTAAAATCTAAATAGCCTAAGTATAAATAAAGCTCGCTTCAAACATTCAAAACAACGGATTAATATACTAGTATAAAGTAGGAGCCTTATAAAATACAGAGGTTAGACAACGTTAGTGATATTAAATTACCAAGCGCCGTAAACAACTTTACACCTTCAACAGCGGGAATCACAGGGGACTGAGCTCCCAAGTTGGTAAGGATTTGCGATTTTACAGCTTAAAGACTTTTATAATGCAAGCGTCGTTGAAGCGAGAAGTCCTATAGAACCGGATTGTTTAGCACTTATAATGCGTAATAAGAGAAAAGTACCATTATAATGTAGGAGGACTTCAATATAATGTAGGATGTGTTATTACATGATAGAAAAATTCTTTGGGTATTTGTGCAATAGTGAGAAACAATATTTACAGAAAAAATCTTAAACGAGTTTATAGAGCGTGTTACCTTCTAGTTGTTGTTGTTGTTATTGATGGATAAGGAGACCCCGGCCGAACCGTTAAGCACGTCTGCCTCTGAACGTTACTCTGCGCAAGCCCCCGGAATGATAAGATATTGAAGGAAGAGAAGGGGTTAGAGACGGGACATCAGACGGCCGCTTGACCACTCAGAGCACCAACCCCCGTGCACTGTGTCAACGGTCCACTCTGCCTTCTAAACGGCCAAGCAACCGACTGTCCACTCATGTTCCAGCTAGGGGCTTACACGCCCTCCGTATTCCCTCACCCCCATTGTCTAGAACATGATTGGATTATGAAGGAGGAGAAATTGTCATAGTTCTCCACAGTATTATGACAACTTCGTTTGATGTACGCAATTTCAACTGCGCAACTAGTATAAACCAGTTTTTAGGTTGCTCTGGGACTATTATGTTGAATTATGGTCATAAATTTCTGATCACATTAGTACCTTAGTACATTAGTAGTCTCCTTTGGTAGACGAGATCCACGGCTTAACGTGTCCTTCGAAAAACGTTTAAATGCTGGGATTATATGTCAGGATAATTTTATATTTACATTACAGAAATTCCCTGACCCGGATATAATGTGAATTAGAAATGAATGGATAAATCTAACAGAATTTTAAAAAGAGTGAGACAAATTAAATTTATAAATGTAATATTTCAAAATCTTTTTAAATATTTCGTGTTTATACAATGGTGAGGGTAATGTTTATATATATTTAAATTATTTTATTGTTTAGTATTTATTTATTATATTGTTGGAAATTATGTAAAACTGATTTAAATATTGTAAAATACAATAATTGTGAGTGGAGAGAAAGAACGTGGTTCTTACATGTAAAAATACAAATGTTTAATTGTAAAAAATATGAAGTTACCAATTTGTTATTACAAATTTGTTGGAAACTTAATATGTTTTCTACCATGCGTTTAAGTTAAAAACCATGTTTTTTTTTGTTTCATTATAATTCTATTCTAACATATAATGTATGTTTATAATCCTTCAATGACCTTTAAACATTTCGGAAACGTTTAAAATCAGATCAACTTTTACAAATCACCTTTCATAATATATAAAATGCAAAACATTTAAATAATTTTAAATAATAAATTTAAAACATTTAAATAATTACATTTAAATAACATTTAATATAAAATACAAAACATTTACCAAATGGCCATAATTCGGTAATGAGTTACAGTGTATATTGTGAAATTATAATGTATGATATATAGTACACCATCTTTACAAACATATAATTAGTAACACATCTTTATAAAAATTTTCAAATATACATATCAGGGAAATCGTATTAGGTGTAGTGAAACTTGAAATATAATCATATTTTGTATTGGTTCTTAAAAATTTTTCATGTATTCGTATCACAATATAACAGCTAAATTAATATAGTTACTCATTGACTTTATATATGGACAAATATAGACTTAATATATAGACATATAGACTTGATATAACAAATATATATATATATATATATATATATATATATATATATATATATATTTACTGTCACATTCAATCAAATAGACTTATAATTTTATAGAAAATTTACGTCTAATTTTAGATTTTCAAATCTTATTCCCTTTTACTAATAGGCTATATAGTAATTTTTGGTTCACACACTTTTTTGAACTTTCTTAGTTACAGAAAATAGCATAACTTTGTAAGAAAATCCTATCACATTCTAAGTAGTTGCAATAACAATTTTAATTTTATTTTTCATCGTAAAAGAAAATTAATAATTAACTAACATTACTCTGAAGAAAATAAGAAAACTAAGAAAATCGAGTCAGATTAAAACAAGTCAATAGACTTTATTCATTTCTCGAAGTGGATGCTATTCACTAAGAGTTTGAGAAATAAACATTTTAAATATTTAAGGGTTCATTAGATAAATTAAAAGTTTGTTGCTGACACTTGACCTGCAATCTAAAACATAAAATATTCTTCTTTATTTCAATATTACGAACATAAATTTAATAACAATGCACTTAGAAAAACAAATATCACTACATTGCAACAATATTATGCATAATAAGGAAATATTGTTTGAAAACTATATATATATATATATATATATATATATATATATATATATATATATATTAAATTCAGTTTGTTTGCTTCAATTGATATGGCAAAAAATAATTTTATTAACTTAAAATAACGACCAAGCTGTTGATACATGAGTAATAAAATTATAGGAAGTAATAATAATAATAAATAGTGAAACATTTTTTCCACTATCAGCTCTGATATAGCCCTATTACAAGGGAAAGTTAAAATTTCGCATGAGGTTGATAACGTCATTGAAATGATAGTTTAAATAGGCATTTCGCACTCTTAAAAAGTGCAGTGTAACCTTTGTGTAGTTTAACTTGGAAAAAACAATTACCCATATCTTCAAAATCCTTTTAAAATTACCAAGAAAACCGACTCCATAACTAAGCTAAAAATAAGTAAATTATTGTTTAAATAAACTAAATGATTTGCAAAAATCACATTATGATGTAAAACAGTGTATACTTTAGTCTCAAATCTAAATATATTTTCAGCTTAAGTGGGGCGATGTGATTGTTATAGAAAACTGAGGAATAGATAAAATTCAAATTCGAAAGAAACAAAGAGGGCGAAGAGATTAGTTGTAAAATATTTCTTTTGTTTTATTAACTTTTCAATGAGATTTATAAATTGGGTGTTCCATAAGTCACGGAGTGGAAACATTTATTTATATATAAACCTACAGTGATGAAATTTTGTGATTATGTTTTAGGAAAAAAAACTCAACTATTTCTGGATGGTAAGATTTGTCATCCTGCAGTTCTAGGGCGTAATTCACTAAGTCTCTAGAGGAGAAAGTCCTGAAAATAAAAATTAAAGAATAGGCTGCTGTGTAAATTAGCTTAATGGCCTTCATTGGCAAAGAACAATGCCAAAACATCAACCTTGAAAAGACCACCGAGTAAAAAAAGTGGTGACAAAAACTTGCACTAAAATCATTTTGATAAAATTTAAAATATTTTAACTTTAAACTTTGTGTTTATTTCTTCTTTTAATGCCTTATTCGTGGCATATTACTCGGAATTTAAGGACCTTTACGAGTACGGATGATCTGACTAATCTTGAATAATTTTCAAAGGTTCTTTAGGAACGTTTCTTAAAGCCACATTTAAATTTAATTTTCAGAAATTGATATATATTACCAATGACTTATTTTGCATAGTTGTGAGAAAACCATCACTAATAAATGGCCTTAGTAGTTATTTATAAACTTTTTTTTCATCACTCCGTATCGAAAGTAGCTGTTTTTTTATAGCAGCTGATATCAACGAAAATAACTTTTTCTGGACGTCTAATTTAGAGGCAGGGAAAAACGATCAGTTGATTTTCCGGGCCTCTAAATTTACTTTCGATCATCTCAATTAGTTCTCCTCTTGCCCACTACGCACGCTGGGTTGCAAATTGTGAGCCTTTATAAAAAAATAAAATGATTATAAAAAGGATTTAAAACTAAAGAGGAAACAGGAGTAGAGGCTGTTATGGCTGCAGGAAGCCATCTTCTATAAGGTATTTTAGCTCTATATTCAATTTCTATTTTTTCATTGTCTCAAATTCCTTGTCATATTCCTTGAAATTATCCTTAGTTTTAGTTAGTTTCAATGACATGGCCTATTGTCAATTGATTGAATGGCTGAATAAAGAATTTGAGAATTTGATATTTGATACCCGCCACTAGTATAACACATCTGATTTATTTATAAGTTTAATTTAATTAAGGCAAAATAACAAAATGCACCAGCATATATTTTTATCATTGTGGAAATTCCAAAATAATAAGTTATAATTGAAATTCTCAGGATGAAAGAGGCCATTTTATTGCTGCCTTTGGGTCTGGGAATGTCCTGGAACGCAGTCCAAGAATATTCTCGATTCCCGAGTGGAGTTGTTCTCAACTTACTTGAGAAAATTGCTTTCTGTGAATGGCACGTCACTTTAATAAACACGCACCGCAGTGTTCTTAATATATCATTAGACAAAGGAACTTCTTGATATTGTGCCTTTAGGAAGGAAATGAAGGAAAGGAAAGGAAGGAATGATAATGCGGGTTAAAGTTCGTTAATATAGGCTCCTACCATTATTTTATATTGTCTGCGTGTTTTCTTTATTTAAAACATCGAATTCGTTACCTTGTGATGTTTATCTACAACATCACCTGACGGATGTTTAATATTAATATCTGTTGAATTGTATACTTCAGTCTAGATCTAAATAACATTTTATACTCAGGCATTTGGAAACTGGTTTGTACTAGATAATGTTGTCAAAAATACATTTATATATGTGTATTAAGGAATTAGTTTTATTAAAAATTTATACAGTGATAAATATGATGCTGTACTATTATGAGTTATAGTTCAATGTATGTTGTTTAATATAATTATAAAATCATTCTTTTATATACTTCAATTGAAACATAAAGTTGTTTGCAATAAAAGCAAATAGATTAGTTATTTTAAGCACTATTTAGAAGCATGAATCAGTTAAGTTGGTAATTAAAAATGTTTTATGTTTTTTTATCAGAATTTTTAATTTTAACGAATTTGGATGCAGTAAAGACGAGAAATAAAAATAATTACGGTTTTTTATATCCAGTTAAAAAGGTAATCACAAAGATCTTATTTTTAATTCGCAATACTTTAAAAATGTATTATTAAAATGAACGTAGAGCTTTTTTTTAAAATAATTAAGATGAAATCGAAAACATGCAATAGGATTTATAAGCAAATGTTAAAGATTTTACGTGCAAGTTTAATGTGCATGGTCTTTTAATAGTTCTTGTTTGTATCAGATTAATATATAAAATATTTGATCGTATATCTTCAAATAAAAAAAATTGAAACTTATTTATCAAATTGAATGGATTGAAGAGATTAGGGTTCTTTTTCCAAGCATGTAAAAGCTGGTTGAACATGTTTATCGTAGAAAGGCCAGGAGGTCAGAAAGTCCAGTCATCAAGCTAAGGTTTTGCCAATTTAGAAAATTGTCGGGGAAAATGACTCAGTTTATAGAGTGGCTTTTCTTATTCAGCTTGAATTGAATAAAACATCACGACGCTTGGGACGCCCTAACAAGCAGCACTGCATGAAATCTTGCTGGGTTGCAATATGTAAATTTGTTGAATGTAAATGTTCTTTAGAGTGAAAGTGACAAAGACTTATCAAAATTACTTTTGTGTAGTGAAATACGAATTGAAAGTTACTTTAATTTATTTCTTTCTTAATTTTTTTCGTGTTTGGATAGTTACACTTTTTTAACGTACCTAAAAGGTGTTGATGACTATGTTAAAGAGTTAAAGCATGACGTTTGCCTAAATGAAAAGACACACTGATACAAAATAACTGAAAATGATTAGTTATAGTTGATTTTGACCTTTAAGAATAATTAAAAGTTTTATGAAGATTTATAAGAGTTAATTTTTATTTTAAAGCACTCTCACTGTAGTCAGTAAATATAATGAAAAACGTAATGTTATAGAACAATTATACAAACATGCTGTGGTTTTAAGGTTTTTAAGTATGTTATGTGTAAACGTAATATTATATTTTTGTGGTTCTATGACTTGAATATGAATAGAAAAATAAAAAATACACCACAGGTATATTTCAAAGTATATGATTGTATGTTATTTAACAACTAACTAATACAGACTGAAATTTCCAATTAAAATGTATTAGAAACAAGTTGTATTTGGAAAACATGCAGATATGAGTATAATGTAAACAGTAACCTAATTGCTAATAAACTGTACTAAAAGGACATGAAAGGACCTATGTATCTTTCATTGTGAGATGTACTAAACATTAAGTCATTTAAAGGAATAGCACAAACATTAATAAAACTTCTTATTTTATAAAAAAATTAAAAAAATTATTTTACTTGTAGTTTGCTAAAAAGGAGTAAAATATTATATCTTTGGCATTTCTAATATTCTTTTAAATATAATTCAACTTAGACAGAGTGAAACCTATTTGTATTTTTAATACATGCTTTCTTCTTAAAAACTGTCGGTTGAAAGAAAATTATTAATGGCTACCAAGTATTTATTTTGCATCAAGAACATTTTAACCTCGAAAACCAATAGTTTTTATCTATTGGAGGATTAGGTTTACTGTGCTACATAAACGGATTAACGTTCTTAATGAACAAAATGAACGTTCATTTTACCCGTTAAAAAGCTGTTTCATTGCAGTAAAACTTAGATTGCCCAGTAATCAATATGAGACTTTGCCAAGTCAGAGAGTTGTAGGGGGAAATGTCTTAGTTTATAGATGTGGCATTTATTGTTTGGTCCGGAATGAATAAAACGTCGCAAGCTAAGGACTTTGCAGCAAGCATGGCTTCTTAGATCCTGCTCGACTGCAAAATCAAAATTGGCTGGATAAAATTTGTCTTCGCTTTTGAATAACTGTAAAACTGTTTGCATATTTTTTACGGAAGATTTTTGTGTAATTTTAATTATTGACATAAAAAAATTAACTATTTAAATTGTATAAAATCAAGTAATATTCCCTCAATGTAAACATAAATTTGGTTTTAATTAATTTAATAATACGGAAGGATAAGCAAACTTACTGTTTAATTGTATTTAAAATCTAAATTTTAAATTTATAAAATTTGAAGTGTAGTCTAAACACAAAGCATATAAAAATAATTTCTATGATTTTTAGATATATCCAACACTAAAAATTTAAACATATCTACCACTATTAATTTAGTATTTTAATTAAGAAAAAGTTGAAAGGGTAGAAGAACTACTTAGTTAAGAGATCAATATATAAAAATATAACTTAACTGTAAATATAAAAAATATGCTCAAAGTTTTCTTCGCGCTCATACTAATAATTAATTAAAGATTATCCAAAATAATATGTGCAACATAGGTCAGCAGGTTTTTATTATATCTTGATTCTAGAAAGGGCTGACTACAATACTAAACCTATTTCCGCTGAGGAAATCCCTTGTGGGAAATAAGATCGGAACAATACAAAAGAATTCTTCTTTCGTACCTTACACATTATTTTCTGGAGTTTCTTTAAATATAAATCTTCAACGGATAAAGTTTTCTATGGAAAACGAATTTGACTTATGGTATTTATATTGAAAACATAATACCAATACTGATACCAATACTGAAAACTACATCTCATTTTTATTAATATACAACCTACTTAGTGAATGCAAATTGCCAAGTAAAAACATTTAAATTCTACACAAGCTATTCAAAAGAATTTATTATATTTTGCCAATTTGGTGTTTTCAGGTATGATAAAAAAGCAACTTTTTTATTCAATCAAGTTGATAACTTGAAATGGTTCGTGAAGTGATAATTATAAAATAAAAAGTAAGAGAACTCGGTTAAGGATATCCAGGGAAATTTTACATAATATTATTTAACCTTGGCCATTTTATAATCCATATACCAAATTTAATCCCCACAATTTAACAAATATTATTTTTTAAAATTTGTTACTTTTAAACAACTGTAAAGCAAAGATTTCGTACTTATTATTATAGTTTATATTAAATAATTAAATGAACTATTACTACTATGGACTACTTTCTAAAACTATATTCTAAGAGTATTGCGAAAATAATATTCTTCTTTTTTATAGAGATTTAATCATTTTTGAAAATAATGTTGAGACAAAGAATATCTGACAAGAACAGAGGCCCTCGAGCTTTTTGTTTGCAATGTCAAGATTATACATTTCAAACATAATCTTGAAACTCTCGCAAAAAATGTTTTAACCTAATATAACTAACGATCTCTTCTGACTGGATTTTTACATGTGTAATACATTTAGTATTGTAAGCCCTATATGATATATATCTACAAATAAATATGGGTTTAGTTAATTATACATCAAAACTTTTCGTTTTATGTATAGAATATTATAATGAAAATTTTTGTTTTTGTGTTCTAAATAAACATTCAAATTATTGAATATTTTACCATGGCTTTCATGTACACCGAAAAACTATATCCAACGAATGTTTTTAGTAGTATACTATACAAACTATTAGCCAAATAAAGTAGTTGCTATTATACAGGTATTGTGGTGATGTTTATTATAATAATCCAGTATACTACGTTATGGCCAAATAGTAATACAAATTTTGTTTTTTTTAGATTAAACTCTTTTTACCCACAATGGCTTCAGGACCTTTCAATAAACATAAATTTCCAAATAATGTGGTTTATTACTAGTTCTCCCAAATACAAGATCAATACATAGGTCTTCACCTATATTTATTACAAATATATAAATTGGTTTGATCTTACTTGATTAACGTAACTGTGTGACTTGACGCCTGAAGACTCTAACTCGAACACATGAACCGTCTGTGAAATAATAGTCATTCTTAATACAATACATAATTACAATTGAAAATCTATTAACAAAATAAAATTGAAAGTTTGCTTTGAAAAATGTGAAATGCATGTGGACAACTACAATCATGAAATCCTTTACGAAAAAATTACCATTATAAATTTAATACTCTCATTCATCTATGACAGTGAACAAATTAGTATTTACTGGATCACTTTAAAGGTTTGTATAAACAATTCTATTAATATTCATCGTTTGAATTATATTATATCAGAAAATAAAATACTTACAATTACTACGGTAATGTTCATTCGGAGGCGTCACAGTCAGTTATCAAGTTGTGAGTTTAACTTACAGTTTAAATTCAGAGCAGTCTACCAACACAACAACTAAAAATTCTCTTAACATACGATCATAAAAAAACTTAATACTACATATAATTACAATAAAGATAAATATTTTAACAAAATCAGTATAAATTTCCCCCGCTAAATAAAATATTTATCTAACATAAATACTTAAATTGAATTTACAGTTTAACTTTTCTCGCAGAAATTGTAATTGACACATATTGATTGTTTATTTTTCTTTGAAACAAAATATATGAACAATATTGATTTTACAGCCCAGAGTAGGCCGAGAAGAATTTTTCAAGAGGGACAGAGAGAGAAGGAGAGTGAGGTATACGCCCAGTTTATCTTATCTCGGGACAGGAAATTCCAATGGTTTTGTTCGCCCAAACGGGCTTTCCAAAAATATTCCAGTATTGTGCTCGTATATTTTTCAATTCAATCCTCAGTCGAGTTCGAGACTTGTTGCAGTGCGTGTCGTGTGTCCGTGTGTCCGTGTGTCCGTGTGTCGTGCGTCAGTGTGTCGTGTGTCCGTGTGTCCGTGTGTCCGTGTGTCCGTGTGTCGTGTGTCGTGCGTCAGTGTGTCGTGTGTCCGTGTGTCCGTGTGTCCGTGTGTCCGTGTGTCGTGTGTCGTGCGTCAGTGTGTCGTGTGTCAGTGTGTCGTGTGTCAGTTCAAGTGCAATTTAGCTAAACAAGTGAAGTGAAGTGTCAAGTGCAGTGTGGATTAAACGTATCCTTAAAACTATAGCATACAATCAACTTACATACTCATTCACGCCAACTTTCGCTTAACCCACATATTCACAGATTCATTCCCAGTCTCACACTTCATTCGTTAATATTTTTGGAAAATATCTTTTATATAAAATATCTAATACGGACCCTTTAAATATAAAAATTTTAAAATTCCGCCCATTTAAATTGATTTTTGTTCTCTTGAAAATTCTTCTCCAAATTAAAAATACTTCTCTTCTAACAAATTAATAACTTAATAGAATGCCTACATAAATTCAAATAATAAAAAAAAATTAATTTTTCCTCTTTACAATAGTCAAGTTAAGCGTATATCTGACCATGGAATGCTAACTTGATTTAAATACACAACCTTTTATTAAACATTTCTAGGATTGGCTAATTTTAAGTCCACAATGTGTACCTTTCTCACATCACTCAAGTCTGACACTCTTTGCGCTAAAATAGTAACGTCCGTAATAAAGTACAAAATCCGAAATGGGCCGTCATATTTGATTGCTAATTTCTTCGAAAAATTCTTGAATTTATTACTTAAAAAGTGTGTCTTGATGTACACTAGATCGTTGGTCTTGTAAGGTGGATTACTTCCATAGTTATTATATTTCTTGCGTTTCCTATTTTGCTGTATATTCTTCCTCGCATTGTTGATGGCATTTTTCAAGTTCGTTTTCTTATCTTCAGCACTTAGATTCTCACATACGAAGTCTTGAACGTTCCATAAGTTGCATAAAGCATTATTAGGAGAATGATTAAACATAAGTTTAAAAGCAGAACTTTTGGTACTTGAGTTCAAAGCAGTATTTAAACTTAGTTGGATTAAATTCAGATCCTCGTCCAATCGGCCTGTTGATCATGATAAAAACAACGTAATAAAGTTGAAACGTCTCTCAAAAATCTCTCGGCTCTGTTTCCATTCGCACGATAAGCTGCAATACGTCTGTGTGAAATATAGTTTTTGAACAAAAAACTTTTAAATACTTTCGAGGTGAAATAACTGGCGTTATCAGAGACTATTATGCGTGGAACGGAAAAATTTGCAAAAATGTTTTGTAGTTTGTCGATGACCAATTTTGAGTTGCAGTCTCGCAGTCCGTAGGTCCAAACAAATCTCGTGAATCCGTCAACAGCAATCAATAAAAATTTATTGCCACCTTTAGACCTTGGAAGTGGTCCTAGGATATCTATAAAGATAGTATGCATCGCCTGTTCAATTGGTATAGAAATTAATTTTCCCTCATATTTCAATTGAGAGGTTTTACTCATCGCACATATTTTGCATTCTTTGACTTTCCGTTTTACTTCTTGGTCTAAGCTAGGGTTGTAGAAATATTCGTTTATTCTACCCTGTGTTCTGTATATGCCAAAATGACCACCCAACATTGTATTGTGGAAAAAGGCAAACACCAGATTGAATAACTTCTTCGGTAAATAAATTCTAGTTTTTCCCCTTTGTCTCCGATACATTAAAACATTATTCTTCATGAAAAAGCATTCTTGATTTGTTTTCTTCGCAATGCTGTCAATTATTTCGACACATTCCTCGTCTTCCTGTTGATGACGTTGTAAATCAACAAAGGCTAACGGCAATTCTGATATCATGTTAGCTAATCTAAGGTTTTCCTTTTCATTTCTAGTATTATTTACAATATTTACAACTTCCTTATTTTGCATGTTACGCATGGAATTAATATTATCTTGCACGTCATTCGAATTTTCTTTAACTTCAGAATCAGACTTCACATTTTCATTTTCTTCGTACATTCTTGATAGAGCGTCGGCTATGACATTTTCAGTACCAGGTTTATGTTCCACTATGTAGTCTAAATCCAAAAGTCGTTCAATCCATCTGGATAATCGTCCCAATTTCCGTTTTGAATTAAGGACAAAACTCAACGCCTGATTGTCAGTAACCAATTTAAATTGCCGAATTTCTAAGAACTCACGCCACTTTTCCATGCACAGTATCACGGCATACGCTTCTTTCTCATACGTGCTGAATTTAAGTTCAGAAGGAGTAAACTGTTTTGAATAATAAGCGATGGGTAATAAATGCCCTTCGTCATTTGATTGTAAAAGGACTCCTCCTGCCGAATTCTGGGAAGCATCTGTTTGAAGAGTAAATTGTTTGTCGAAGTCCGCAATTTGTAGAATAGGGGGGTTGGAAATTCTATCTTTTAAAGTTTCAAAAGCTTGTTTACATTCTGCAGTCCAATTAAATTTAACGAATTTCTTCTTCAGGGAATTTAGAGGGCGACATATTTCTGCATAATTAGGAATATACCTCAGCCAGTATGAGCACATGCCAGTGAACTGTTTTACTTGTTTCACAGTTTTAGGCGTCGGAAAATTTCTTATGCTAGCAGTTCGTTCAGGGTCGATTGTGATAGTATTGTTCTTAATTAGGTTACCTAAAAAACTTATTTCCTGGCAGAAAAATTTGGCTTTGTCTATATTTACCGTGAGTTTATGCATAGATAACCGACTGATTACTTCTTTCAAATGTTCAAGATGAGATTTTTTATCTGCACTATAAATCACTATGTCGTCACAAAAATTTATGACATACTTAAATTTAATGTCATTAAATACTTTATCCATGTAGCTTGAAAGAACAGAGCTTCCCACCTGTAAACCAAATGCTACCCTTTTCATCCTATATTTCCCAAAGATAGTGCTAAATGAAGTTAGGTCACGTGAATTTTCTGTTAATGGGCACTGAAGGAACGCCTTGTTGAGATCTATTACAGAAAAGTAGTTTCCACCCCTTAGGTGTTGATGAAGGTTTTGGAGGTCGCCAATTGGGTAATTCATTTTTACCAGTTTTTTATTAAGTTCTGTGTAATTAATTACAAGTCGGTCTTTGTTGGTTAAAAATGCGGGGCTACTATAGGCACTGGTTGAAACTTCTATGATATCTTCAGCAAGCCACTGATCGATAATCTTCTTCATTTTAACTACTGCCGGTGGACTTAAGAAATAAGGGCGAATACATACAGGTTTATCATCAGTTACTTTTAGTTCCACTTGAAGATCAAGTGCTTCACCAATCCGATCTGTGAAAACATTTGGGTGATTTTTAATCAACTGTTCGACTTCTTTTTTCATATCTGGACATCCAACGTGCATATTATTTAACGATGAATTCTCTTGAAGTTGAATTGGAATCTCAAAACTGGGTTGAAAATTGAAGAAACATATTTTCCTTTGCAGATTTATGTTCAGGCCTCTTCTGCGAATAAATGGGGTTCCTAGAATCATGCTGTAATGATCTTGTTTGATGACCAAAAATTTTTCACACCACGTGAATTTACCAATTTTGATTTTGAATTCACATTCAGTATTTATATCAATTTCACTATCGTTGGCAGCTAAAATCGTACCTGACCATGGGTTAGTTCCCTTTATCAATTTGAGGTTAGACAGCTTATCGAAAAGGTCCTGACTGATAAAATTTTTGCTTGCACCAGTATCCAGTAGGGAATTTATGGTTAACTTTTTGTCCAATATTACTTTTAAGCATGGTAGAGTTTCCCAGGTTTTCGCTCTTATTTTAGTATGGTTTGGCTTTTTAAATTTATTCCATTCTTTTATTATTTTCCTTAGTTCTCCTTTAAACTGTTTAGTGCATGTGTTTGGTAGTGATGTAGGCCTAATTTGTTGTTGAAGGTCGTGGTCAGCTTTATTGGGTTTAGTCATCTCGGGAGAATATGATTTAGTTAAAACCGTCATACCTCCCGAATTTACAAGTTTTTTGGTCTCCGGAAACAGTTTTTGGCAATATGTCCAGTCCTTTGACAATTATAGCAAGTCTTCTCTTGATGGTTGGATTTAGGCTGCTGTGCTAGGTTTGAGTACCTCCTTGGATCATAATTCCGACTATTGTACCCTGTCCTATCCCCAGTGGTTTCAGACCTATGCGGCATGTTTTCCCTAATGTAATCGTTATACTGAACATTATGGACTTCAATAGATAACTGATGTAAATCTTTAAAGGATTGAGGGTTTTGTTGGAAAACTAGCTTACTTCGCACTGCTGGGTGGATTCCATTTTTAATGATTGAAACCAATTCCACTTCGGTTAAATTACTTCTAAGGACTTGATGAAATGTCTTGACTTCATTGATGTAGATTGATAGCGGTTCCATATGTCTTTGTGGTCGAAAAATCAAATCTTGCTTCAATCTTTCTCGAAGGCTGATTGGTATGAAAGTGTTTATAACATCTTGATGCAACGTTTCCAAGGACTGATTTGCTTGCCTATGCTCCAATATTTTAGTAACCAAGGGGGGAGTAGCATAACTAGGCAGTAACTGATAGATTTGACCTGAAGTTAGGTTAGTTTGGTTTTGGATTTCCACTAGATTTCTCAAGAATTGCAATAGCGGGTTAACCTCTAGACCATTACAAATGGGAAATTTCTTTAGATATGATTCAATAGGATTTGTTAACTTATTAAATACTATGGGAGCTTCTTCTTTACCAGTTGGCATAGTTAAGGTTAGGCTAGGTTGGTTTAGTTCAGGGACATTCAATCTAGGCTCTATAGGTTGTTGCATGGTTAGGCCTACTTTTATTTCTTCCTTTAATTCCTCTTTTCTAGCAGGAGTAGATGTTTTGTTTGGTGTTTGTTGTGCATGCGACCCGATTATTAGATTTAGTTCCTCATCTTCGATTAAAGATTGATTTAATTTTTCTTCATAGGAGCTTAGTTCTGAATCACTGATCTTATCCTTCAAGTCTTGAAACTTAGTAGAGTGGGTTTCTAGTTCACTTGTCAATTTGGCTAGGATACCCTTATATATTTCGTCCAGCTTACACTGACTAAGATGAGATAACCTTAAATTAACATGACTTATCTTAGCATTTAGTTTAGCTATTTGTGCTGTAGTAGCTTTTTCCTCTTCAGCTGCATTTTCTATCAAAAGTGAGATGTTTTCTATTTTGGTTTGTATTTTATCAAATTGGTCTTTTAGAGAATACTTGCCCTGGAGATGTGTTATATCAACACGGACATCGAGTTTAGCCCTAAGTAGTTTTCTTAACGAATCAACGTTTTCATCTGTTGTTTTATGACCTCTTATTAACAACTCATAAACAAGTTCTTCTTTAGTTAGGTAGTTTAAGTTGTAGTTAGGCATACTGGATAGGCTTTATGTAATAAAGGTCCTTAAATACTGAAATTTCTATTTTGTATTTTTTTCCCTTTAGTTCTATTTATCAGAACCTGCCATATTTATAGGGATAGAGTTTAAATAGCAGAGTTGCGCAAATATTTATACTACGTTATGGCCAAATAGTAATACAAATTTTGTTTTTTTTAGATTAAACTCTTTTTACCCACAATGGCTTCAGGACCTTTCAATAAACATAAATTTCCAAATAATGTGGTTTATTACTAGTTCTCCCAAATACAAGATCAATACATAGGTCTTCACCTATATTTATTACAAATATATAAATTGGTTTGATCTTACTTGATTAACGTAACTGTGTGACTTGACGCCTGAAGACTCTAACTCGAACACATGAACCGTCTGTGAAATAATAGTCATTCTTAATACAATACATAATTACAATTGAAAATCTATTAACAAAATAAAATTGAAAGTTTGCTTTGAAAAATGTGAAATGCATGTGGACAACTACAATCATGAAATCCTTTACGAAAAAATTACCATTATAAATTTAATACTCTCATTCATCTATGACAGTGAACAAATTAGTATTTACTGGATCACTTTAAAGGTTTGTATAAACAATTCTATTAATATTCATCGTTTGAATTATATTATATCAGAAAATAAAATACTTACAATTACTACGGTAATGTTCATTCGGAGGCGTCACAGTCAGTTATCAAGTTGTGAGTTTAACTTACAGTTTAAATTCAGAGCAGTCTACCAACACAACAACTAAAAATTCTCTTAACATACGATCATAAAAAAACTTAATACTACATATAATTACAATAAAGATAAATATTTTAACAAAATCAGTATACCAGATATCATCATAATATTTCATCACCTAATTTAATTTCATAATAATAATACAAATATACACTTTATGTTTTATCAAGCTAAAATATGTAACATTTTACACTGGATGAGTTTCAAATTTAAACTATCTTACGAATATAATTTTAAGTCTAGTATTATTTAACAAGAAAAAATAGAACTATTTCAAAAAATATATAAAAGTTTTTACTGATTTAACAATTGTTTCTTAGAATAATCCTTTCAATGGAGGCTCTAACGTTCTTATTCAGTCGAGGCCGTTATTGATGAAAGGACGTATTTCCGTATTTTAAGGACGTATTTCCAAGCTAATGCTAATTATTACCATTGCTTGTATGCCTCATTCTCTTAAATGGTGCTTAACATCACTGCCTATTCCATAAATTAATTCGTTGTGAAACTTGGTTGTTACTTATTTAGTATCCAAAATGTTGGAGTAGTTCATTTTAAACTAACATTAAATATTTATTATTAAAAGAATTATATCTGTCATATATTAAGTGAGTATTGGTTTCTTCAAGTCAAAAGACACTAAATACGAAGTTGTGTACTTGTTAGTGAACAGGTAATATACAAAATTAAACTCACTATTTGTAAATAAACGTTGGCATTTTCGTATCATGCTGAATGCATACAATGTACACATACAATACATATAAGTAAATAAGTAGATATATGTAACAAATTTGGTTAACGTTAAACATAAGGTACAAATTCCAGTATTCAGTTAAGTATGTTTTATAACATTGTTTTATTTAATCACCTTAAACTTCAATTATTTATAGTAAAACAATATATTTTCTTAATCTTAAGATAAGATCTGTTGATACGTACCTTGGGATTTAAGCTATTTTAGTTACAAACATATAATATTCCGAGTATTATATTTGTAAATTTCTTAGCTTCATTTACCATATTCACTATGTGAAAGACGTAGAAACACTATAAGCTGAACAGTAAAAACAAAGTCAAAACACTAGTTGTTATAAGAAATCATATCAACATTCATCTTCATTCGCTTCTTTTATTTTCAAAACTGGATATATAGAAGCCTACGACTTAAGTATGTGAATGTAAATTAGAAAAATCAGATGAAATATTTAAGTTATTTTATAAGCAACCATATGGATATCTTTATAATATGGCCTTTAGTATTCAACGAGGAAACCATTGTGGAGATAGATGAAGGAAATGTAATACAAGTCAGATTTGACTGACAAGGGTCAGAACAAACCATTTGCTTGTTCATCCGTAATATTCAAGTAAATAAACATAATGTGACCAATCTAATAAATTTTCTTAAATATGTGCAGTATTTTTTATGAAATTGTGAGAGTAATAAAATAGCATTCTAAGGGCGTTTCATTCAACATGAAAAAAACATGTTTGTGTTCATAACATCATGAAACAAGGCACTTCATTTTTAAAAGGATGAAATGTTATTTGAAGGGAATTTTCCCCTTTAGTTTTTTTCCATTCAGCAGAAGTGCAATCCCTGTCCAAATGTTAAAAAATTTAAATATTTTATACGAATCTCACGAATGTTTTATACTGTTAGAATTTTTATCACGAAAATTATCGTTAAATGAATTTACAGTACAAGTCTATTCTCACGACCTATTTAGAGGACAAAATTTGAACTTGGAATAAAAGCAATTTATATCCCATTATAAGTGGCAATCGAAGTGGTGGTAGGTCTTTCACATGCCCTTGCAAAAGCAAGTGAAGTCTTTATTTGAGTCATTTACATTATATTTGTCTAGGTAATGCTTTAACTAAAATAATAAGAAAAACATTTTATAAATATGTTATAAAAGAGATATTTTAATTGATATAAATGACGTATTGTTGTATTTTAATTGATTAATAGTAAAAATCGTTCAATGATTTTGTTAATTTTATAAAAAATAGCTGTTCTTATTTATTTTATTCAAATAATAAATGAACACAAAATATATACAATTTTTAAGAGAGCCAAGCTAAATCTCTGATAAAGCCCCGTTTGTATCGACATTTACAGATCTTGGTAGTAAAAGTCACCACAACAAACCATTAAGCCCCATGTTTTATTGCGTTTCTTTATAGTTGTATATAAACATTTCGCCAGCTCCACAATAATAGACATGATAAGATGAAATGGTTAACTTTGTTAAAAAATTAAATGAAGATTGAGACTTATTTCACCATGATTTTAATAAAAATATGAATTTAAACCTTTTGAGATACCAAGAAATTGTTATTCTTAAAATAACAATCTCCTAGGTAGTGTCAAAACTATTACTTCATATGATTCGAAGATGTTAATTACATTACCGTATCCACAAAATTTATTATACATGTAAAATTCTAAATCCATGTTTAAACTACTCATCTTAAATATAGAATATATTACGTTAGTGTTAAAATATTAATGCCATATATAAAAATAGTGAAAAGTAATAGTTTTAATTTTCTTATTTATCAAAAGTATGAATTCCGATAACTCCGATGATTCCGATTTATAAAAGTGTAACTGTCTTAATATTGAACAAATCCGCAAATCCAACCTAAACAGTCTCATCTATTAACGTCTAGGTCTACCTCTTGACGCAGCTTATTTAACTCACTCACTAAGATTTTTTTTGTCACTAAGAAAATATTCGTTAGCACCTCAGTAATTATCTATAAATCAACAATCCATAATATATAAATATATTATCCATAATATTAGGTTAATTTAAAAGCTAATTTGACATAAGATTTAAACTCTACCAAGATAATATTAACGTATTCATTTTCTTAAGCACCAAAAAGAAAAGGTGTATTCTCATACTTATCTACTCAATTAAAAAAAAATACTTTTGACTCTCTGTAGCACATTTCCTTTACCGTAACGCATTCACTGTAATTTTACATGTACAGCAAGATATGAAAATGGTAAAATACAAAGGGAAAAGGAAGCTGTAGTAGAATATTCAGTATAATTGATGGTTTCAGGCCACTAGTTAGACAAACGGGGTCAGACCCGACAACGATAGATTTGATTTAACATATTATAACGTTCTGTACGACCATGGGTATTCATATTTCATGTTTACTATGTTAGAAAATTTATTTCTTTAACACATACATTTAGATTGCGGATATTTATCTACATTGTTAAATCACTTTCTTTCATTGATTTATTCCACTTTTTCTTTTTATTTTAGACTTTTCAGCAGCCTAAAAATTTAATTTTCAAAGTCTCATTTTTGTGTCTATAAAAACGTAGACGAATAGTTAGTAATTTTTTTTCAATGATAATGTGTAAATGATGTGTTAGAAGATGTGACCATTTTTTATTTGTTGAATTTTTTGCCTTTTATAAAAAAAAGTTTGATTAGAAGGGAAAATATAAAATACCTAACAAAAGCTAATGGAGGGATTATTAAGAAGAGTTGCAACAAGGACTGTCATTAAACATTTCGAAATCCACAATCTAGTTCTTCTCAAATTTGTAAAAATCTTTCTATCATGGTTGTATGTACCTCATGTGGGGCTTTATATTTCGGAGAAAATGGTAAGAGCATCTTAAGGACTTTTTTTTAAATTGATCATGCTACAAATTAAAGTTTTTCATTTAAAAATAAGAAAGCCTAAGGTAAGTTATATATGTATATATGTAACATAGTAAACTTTTACTTGTAAGTAAGGCCACAAAAAATCCTTTAAAAAAGTTAACAGCTAACCATGCCACTAGTGGGATGAACTGAACAAAAAATATTGTAATGGAATTTAATTTCGACTTAGTGCAACGCAGTATCACATCATGTCCTTACTTTAAACATAAATGGCCAAAATATGTAAAGGATCTATGGAATTATGTTTAGTTCAGATACATTCGGCTTAAAGTAGTCCGTTACACCATGTATTTTTATTTTCATAAATATGATTAGTTCGGCTCCAAAAAGTAATAAAAAAATTTCTCTGTTTTAAAACTCGGAAGAATTTTATATGTGCTGGTTTTACATTTTTTCTTTTCTTTTTTTTACAAAAAAGTTTATTAATTTTTTTTATTTCTAACTTCTCTTTTGGTTTTAAATTGTTTAAGATTAAATCAACGCGAAGGATGGATATCTTTGATATATTAACATATTGAAAGTTTAAGCAAAGAATAACGAGCATGAACAAAGTTTAAACACAGCTAATGAAGTCATAAGTAAGTCATAAGTCATAATTCATCTTTATTCGTTCAAGATACATATTTGAACACATCATAAAATACAAAAACAAATTATATCTATAAAATAGAGAAAAGTACAGTGATCATCAGGTAAAAAGTTTAACAGCTTAGGTCACCCAACATCGCTAATCAAATAGGGACATAATTCTAAGAAATGTTCTTTTAATTTTCTTTTGAAAGTATTAATATCGTTTATTTCTCTTATTTGGAGCGGTAGTTTATTATAAATTCTTAGCCATGTATAATAGGGCCCCTTCTCATAGTTCGTTGTTGAATGATTTGTCACTGACAGCATGCCCCTTGATCTTGTTTTATACTGGTGAAAGTGTCCGTTAGTCACAAAAACCGACCAATTCTGTTTGACAAAAACACAGACCTCATATCCAACAAGTCCAGCAAAAGTTAAAATTTTGAAATTCTTAAATAATGGGAGGCAAGAGTCTGTTTTTCTTAAACCACCCATCACCCTCAGACACGATTTTTGAAGAACAGAAGGTAAACAAGGGATAAACAACAAAGATTCAAACCTAATTTGTCTAAGTCATTAACATAATTAATTAACATAATTAACATAATATCATAAACATAATTATCAATATACCATAGTATTCCAACATATCAAGGTAATCATGTCCATAAATGTATCTTGGTTTATGAAAAACAAAATATTCTAGTACTGAAAACACTCAAAGGAGTTCATAATCCCAACAATAAAACAGACAGAGAAACCTGAATATAGAAATAAAAATATCTACTCATTTGTTATCATCTTATAATATAAAATATTTACGAAAATTTTTAAAGAACATTCTTACACAATTTTTACACTAACATTCACCACACAACAACGAAAGTATAAAAAATAAATTGCATTTTAGTAATACTTTTCCATTTTATTGAAACAATGTTTCATTGTTGACCTATGAAACAACATTATA
The DNA here is from genome assembly GCA_030545055.2 of Neoaliturus tenellus. NCBI lineage: Eukaryota > Metazoa > Arthropoda > Insecta > Hemiptera > Cicadellidae > Neoaliturus > Neoaliturus tenellus. Next base: position 94,638,182 of record CM061536.1, read on the forward strand.
TATTTCTAAAACTAAATTTGTAATGTGTTTAGAGAGCCTAAGAGTCAGTCAACCAAGATCCATTTCATTTCTAATCGAGAAGTTTATCAAAGTTATCGTTGGCCTTAATCACATCAATCCCCAGATCAGAATCAAGTTTTCCAATCTAATTTTCATATTTTCCTTTGAAGTTACAAGATAAAGTTTAGTGAAGAATTCTCATTATAAATTCAAAAGACCTAGCAACTTTTATTCTTACGGTACATAAAATCGAAACAACACGTAATTACAGTGTAATTAGTAATTTGTAATTTTGTTATCTGTCAATTTTTCTAAATGGTTAACCGGCATTAGTAAATTATTAGTTATAAATTGAGTACATTTCCACTGTCCATATGTTAATAGACAAGCATTTTTCTTCTTTTTTCTCAGTTGAGTGTATCATAGAGGGAATCCGCTCATACCGTTAGAAAGTTAGTGTCCTGCAGATGAGCAGAATCCCATTATAATTTAGATTAGTCCCCAGAGCTATGCTCTACGGGCTTTCAAAATGTTAATATTAATCTTATAGAAAAAGTGTAATTGATTGAACCATCAGACAGGTGTTTTAAAGATAGTAAATAAAGGAGAAAAAAATTATTCAGTTAGAAAATATTTTTAGCGCATTGGGTCTGGATCGACTGAATTTTTGTCCAAATTTCGTTAAGCTGTTAATCTCTAATTCATATGAATTGGACAGTTATAATTACAATAAGTATCTTATAGACTATTGTGTTCTAACAAAAGTTCCCTAACCGACTTAATAATTTTCGACCCGATTAATTCTCAGTAATAAAACGTTGTAAATGTATATGTTTTATTTAAGTCTACTTTTTCAGAGATTTATATTTTTTCTATCAATCAAGAGGGACGACTTGTGGGGAGTAAGAAGAATGTCTTAAATGTAACCACAGGTACATGAAACTAATGGTAACCCCAACTTTAAAGAATGACAAGCTACAAATTACAACCGATCAAACTTCATTTTAAAATAATAATTCAAAAAGTAAAACATAAAATAACTCCCAAAATATTCAACCTTTCAAAATCTGGTTTGTATAACTGTTTAAATTTAATAAATTTAAAATCAGTAACAATCATTTATATAATTTAACATACTAAAATTATGTATACTAAGGTCTTAATGTTATCTTAGATAATCGTAATTTTAGGCTACCCCTGCAGGTAGAAAGACTAATTTGATCCCTCCAACAAACCAAGTCGCTGATGGCGTTAGAGGTAGAGCAAACCATTGTGATGTAATCTCATCAGTTGTAGGTTTCATTTGTTGTCAAATGTCATAAACCTTTTCATTTCTCTCAATTTCGTGATCTTGTTATAATGGAACTGCACCTCCAATATTCGATCTGAAGAGATAGCCTATACCGGGTGAGTTTCAAAAAGTGATACAATAGATAATTTGTTATACTATATCTAACAGTATACTTCTTACAGGGAACCCTGTTTTTTTTTTTTTTTTTTTTTTTTTTTTTTTTTTTTTTTTTTTATGTTACTTTTAGGTATGTATTTCTGTTTTTAAAATTTCTCGCCATTTTTCCTATATGGTGGCCAACTTTAAAATTTCTTATGCAGCACCCTACATTTTATGGAGTTTTTGAACTTTTCATGGAGTTTTAAGACTTTTTTTACAATGAAATTTTTACATAAACCTATGGCTAGGGATCTAGAAGTTAAGTTCATTTTAGTTCCATAAGAATATTATGGGGCAAACTTTACTGCCCACATCTCCGTAACTACTCAGTAAAATAAAAAACTCATGAATAAAAATTTCCTAGAATTAGGTTTCCAGAACATTTTTCTCAGAAAAAATATCATTTACGCATTAATTAAATTCTTTCAAATATGGAGGACAAAAACATTTTAAGAAAAATTTATGTTGTAATGAAATAATTTTATTGAACATCAATTTAAGACATTTTTATTTTTGAGTACTTTTTATTGTAAACAATGGGTTCGGAATTTGGAAAGAAAAGTCTGCCCCATGTTATTCTTATGGAACTAAAAATGAAACTTAATTGCCTTTGGCTCCCTAACCGAACGGTCTAGGTAAAAACGTCAAAGTATAAAAAAAGTCTTAAAATTACATGAGAAATCTAAAAACACCATAAAATGTAGGGTGTTCTTTAATAAATTTTAAAGTTGGCCACCGTATTGGAATAAAGGCGGAAATTTTGAAAAGTGAAATATATACCTGAAAAGCAACATAAACAAGTAAAGGAGGTCCCCCGAGAAGTATACTCTCAGACATAGTGTAACAAATTAGCTATTGGATCACTTTAGGACACTCACCCTGTATAATATTCAGGGTGAGTATCCTAAAGTGTACATTATAATTTACTGTCAACGTCGTAATAGAAATGTAAAACCAATTAAAACTACATCATCAAAAAAGCGATTAAAGCTAGTTATTTTAATGCCCTTTCATATTCAAGGAGTTAATTAACTCAGATAATAAGACTTTCTAACCTCACTGATTGCATTTCTGCATGATCTTCGACTGAAAGGTGGATTATTTAAGTTGAAATTACGTCTGTTTCTCACTTAAATTATTTAGATTGCTCTTATTTTCTAAAACAATTATTATTTAAGTTCCAAATCACATATAGGTTTTATTGTTTGTGTACACTGTTTTTTTTTTTTCATGCTGATATCTTCAAATTAATGAATCTATACTTATTTAATACGCTAAGGGTTTTTTTGTCTTGAGAACTCCTCCTACAATTTTCAACCGATTTTCAAGTTTTTGGTGTCGTTGGATAGGGCCTGGTCTGTAGTTGTTTCCGCCAAAAAACTGATGCGAATCTGACGGAAAATAAAGACGTTATCCACAATTGAAATCTCAAAATTTCCTATTTAAATAACATTGGATTGAATAAAGAATTTTATACATCTGTTAATAATCAGCTTTAAATACGTGTAGTTTTGGTGATTGCAGATATTCGCAATATTGGCTTGGTCGGCCGTCAATGATCTAGAAATAGAAGTAACATTTGTATTGTATTAAGATAAATTGCTCGATTTCGAGCAACACGATTACTAGTACCAATAAATATTGAGAAATCAATAACTTGATTAGTAGTGAAGGATAAAATACAATTATTGGTAAAACCCACGTGCTTCTCTTGATAAGAAGTAAAAAATGTTTTTATAAAAATGTATTAAAGGTCTTTTGTTGGTGCAGATGCGTATAACACCGCCATTCTCCTAAATTTAAATTATAATTATTCTGTTTGGCCTAAATATAACATAATTTGGGCTTGTAAAGTGTTACGAATCCTTTAATTAAAACTCAAAATTAATCGACGGAACATGGTTGCGAAATCCAAGTAATCTAAATGTTATGATTTAAAAATATTGCTTGTATTAAGTAGGAAACTTTTTTAGTTTTTTTATGTACTTTGTATGAAGTTTGTTTGATGTACTTTTTATATATTTTTAAGATAATTACATTTAATGAATTCTGTCAGAACCAGAAAAAAATCAAACTATTCAAATGAAGACCTATGGCTTTTGTATCCCAAGTTTAAATAATAAACAAGGTGTCCATGAACTATCTAACGACCTCTTAAGGTTTTATTCCTGACCTAAAGACAAGTCAAAATATCATAAGCGAAACTCCATAGTTAACCATGTAGCGAAATTTGGTTCTTCCTAAGGAATATATCTTAATTTAAGAACGGTTTGATGTAATAAGGAGAACATTTGTATACAGAATTTTCAGACAAAGGTGTAATTGAAGGAAAATTATAATTTTTTACAATTCATATTTCCAAAATGGTGGGTGTTTCAAATCGTTAACCTTAAATTGAACAATGACTACACAAGGTAGCAAAGGTGAACATTATGTGATTTTTAGAAAATGTAATTTAAAATCCATCGATGTAAAATTTATGGTAATTTTTTCATAAATAAGGAAGATGGAGGGATTTTACTAAGAATAGTCACGGCCGTGCCGCTTCCCCGTGAGCAGCTTGTGGATGAAACCCTTTCAGCGGAAAAACGCTAAGAAGCGGGACTCTATGTATTTAAATCGTTCTATATCGCTTATTTATAGACTGATTTCCTTTATTAGTACATTTTCTAAAATCACATAAAGACTTGTACCAAGTTTCAACTTATTACAACAAACAGTTCTTGCACTAAAAATTACTCTTTAACAATACAAAATGGGGGCTGTGTGGTTTACTATGGAGTTTTGTAAGTTTAAAATGTAATATTTTGGCTTGTCTTTAGGTCAGCAGTAATACTTTAAGAGGTCGGTAGAAAGTAACTTTGTGGTTATGTTCGCCTCCACTTTATCCAACCCAGTTTTAATCACGTCGGCTTCAATTGCTCCAATCAGGCAATTAGCGCCCCAGCCGGGTGATCGGAGAACTAATTTGAACTCCTTTGAGTAAACAAACTACCTATATGATTCTCAGCTTGATTTACCCATGATTTACCACATGTAACAATTTTCATCGTTAATTTCACACGTTATCTACTAAAATGTTGATTATTAGAATATATTTAACTTATCGCTTTATTTTGAGATAAAAGGTTATGTTGCATAATTATGCAAAATTATTGCCAATAATAGAGCATCGTCAATTATAGTTATTTTCATCGCTAGAACGGTCAGTAGCTTTTTATTTTGTGAATTCTTGTTATGCAGAGCAAAATGGCATTTATCATAGGAAAACACTTTAAATACTAGTCATGAACAACGTTTTTCATCATGCTGCAGCAATATGAAAATAATAACTAGTAAAACAAAAACAAAAATTGCTTTTTAAGTTCAATTGTTGACTAACTGGCTGGGTAGCTGAGTGGTTAAAGAGCTCGCCTTTGAATCTGAAGGTAGCCGGTTCGATCCTGAGAAAAGTTAGTGCTTTTTGATGGTTCGGTACTGGACCCAGCTGCCTTTGGTCATTGGGCTATTAATTAATGATGATGACAAATGAAACAGCTGATATTTGTCAGTAACAAAGCTACACCTCACCTGATCCATTACAATCATCACACTCATCCCTTCAGTCATACTCACCTTAAAATACGCACCACAGAGTGCGTCGGTGTTTGAAATAAAGTATTAATGTAAAGTATTAAGTATTAAAGTATCATCTTAATTTAAATATTCGTATAGAAATACCTGGTATGTTAGTCAAAAAACATTTATGCCAAAATATAGCACTTAAAACGTAGTATCCAGATTGTTTTTCCGGTCTTTGCTTTTGATCAGCGATTCATACGATTTTCGTAAATAAAAAAATGTTTAGGTTAGCGCACAGGAAAAATTAAAAGATTTTTTGTGGTGTCCTTTTAAAAGTTACAATAAACGCAAGCTTTACGGAAGACTAGAATTATTACAAGCCAGAAAATGTTTTGTGTGCAATATTATAACATTTAATGCTGTTTCCTTAATAAATATAATATTTTATCACACAAATTGGTTGCCTCAGTGCTGTAAACAAACCTTGAATAATTATGAATAATTTTATTTTTTATTGAAAGCTGTGTGGTGCACATTTTATTATGCAAGTAAAACTCGATACTCTTAAAAATTAACAAGTAAAAAAGTTCATGTGGTATGATTCATGTTTTTTTTTTTTTTTTTTTTTTTTTTTTTTTTTTTTTTTTTTAGGGAGAGGCGGAAAAATGCATTACGCACACAGGTGGCCAGCCTGTAGTGTGGGGCTCCCCTAAAAACGGGTTTACCCACTAAAAAATCTCCTCTACTCTTTAGGAATCTAACCTGGAATTGTTTGTCACATTACGTTAGGCTAGGCCTAAATTTGGCTTACGCCCGTGGGGCTCGCTCCTTATCCAGCCGCTTGATTAAGAGATCTGGGCCACTTCGCGGTCCAGATCGGTTTTCTTTTCCAGGAGGATGCCCCGGACGAACTGTGACAAACAATCCCAGTTGCCCTCATCCTCCAAAATCTTTTGGCAGACCGAGTCCACCGAAAATGCACCAAAGATTTGTGTGGCCTCCAGGCGGGGCCCTTCCCAACGGGGACAGCGGAAGAATGTGTGTTCCGCATCGTCGGGAACACCCGGGCAATAAATGCAGTCCGGTGAACCGGTCTTTCCCATCCGGTTCAGGTACGACCCAAAATAGCCGTGACCTGTCAAAAATTGGGTCAGGTAGTAGTCCACCTCCCCATGCCGCCGTTCCACCCATGGTTGGACCTGCTTGGTAAGTCGCGCAGTCCATCGTCCTCGGGTGTCGTGCTCCCAGCTGTGTTGTCACTGCTGGAAGGTTCGGGAGCGCTCTTCTGTTCTTGCCGTGTCCTTGCCGATCTCGCCTTGTCTCTGATAAATCGCTTTCCTCTCCCCTGCCAAGACCTTGACAGGGATGACTCCGGCGACTACCAGGACGGCAGGCTCGGACACTGTCCGGTAGGCGGAACACACCCGGAGCGCAGCTTGACGCTGAACCCGGGCGAGTTGCAGCCTGTAGTACTCCTTATCTAGAGCGCCTGCCCACACCTCTGCCCCGTAAAGAAGCACGGACTGGACCGCGGACATCAACAGACGTCTTCTGCTGGATCGGGGACCCCCGACATTGGCCATCAGCCTACTAAGGTAAGTCACTACCTTAGCGGCCTTGTCTGCCGTACGGAAGATCTGATCCCTCCAGCTTAACTTGGTGTCCACCATAGCCCCGAAGTATTTGGCGGCACGAGTTGATGTGACCACCTCCCTTTCCACTCGAAACGGGACGACGGTGTCGATCCTCTTTTTCGTGAGAATCACGATCTCCGTCTTACTGAGAGCAAGTGAGAGACCGTGATCGGACATCCAGTTGTTGACCACCCGCATAACTCGGTTCAACTTCAGTTGGGCCAGCTCAACGTTGCGTGCAGCAATGAGAGCTGCGACGTCATCGGCGTACCCAACCAAAGTGGTTTCCTCAGGCATCTCGGACCTCAGGAGGCTGTCATAGACAAAGTTCCAGAGATCCGGGCCGAGTATTAAACCTTGTGCGGCGCCAGAAGTGACTTCCATCGTCCGCTTCCGTCCCTCGTGTCATAAATCAGGCTTCGAGAGCGTAGATAATCCTCGATGAGCCGCAACAGATATGCAGGAATTCTAAAGGTGTTGCGAAGCTCATCCAGCATATCGACCCACCTCGCCGAGTTGAAGGCATTCTTGACATCAAGCGTAACAAGAAGCACTACTCGGCGGGAGAAATGGTTGTAGCTCTCGGCTCTCTCCAGAGCTCTCTGAACTTCGGTGACAGCGGCAATCGTTGACCGTCCCTTTCTGAAGCCGTACTGACGGGGGCATAAGTCCCCGGCAGCTTCCACGGCAGAAGTCAGGCGGGAACGGATCAGCTTCTCGAACAGCTTTCCAGCCGTGTCCAACATGCAGAGAGGCCTGTGGGACGACGGCAGCTCGGGATCACCTTTGCCCTTGCTGATCAGTACAAGCCTGGCTGTTTTCCAGGGAGCCGGAAACACCCCTTATACCAAACAGGCATTATACATTCTCAACAACAAGTCAGCGTTGATTGAAAATACTTTCTTTAAAGCCTCACTGGGAATCCCGTCCGGGCCAGGAGCCTTGTTGCTCTTCAGGGAGAGAACGGAGGTTTCCAGCTCCTCGAAAGTGAAGAGTGGAACATCCTCTACCCGTCCGAAGTCAACCGGCGGTCGCTGTGGATGTTCAGGAAACAACGCATTGACGATCCTCCCCATGGTGGCGCCCTCCATGATGGAAGGTGGAGAGCGCGTGCCGAGTTTCTGTGTTACAAGTTTGTAACCCAGGCCCCAGGGATCGGAATCAACGTCGTCACGAAGTCTCCTCCAGCTATTCGCCTTGCTCCTGTTGATCGCCTGGCGGAGAGATTTTCTCGCAGCTTTATAGGCCTCCGACTTACGAACTCTGTCTGCGGGGATTCTCGCTCTTGTGGCGGCTCGTCTAGTTCTTAAACATGTTCTTCTGAGTTCCACAATCTCTTCAGTCCACAAGTAAACGGGTTGTTTGTCGCGTCGGGGTTTCCTTCGCGGCATAGACTGGTCGCAGGCCGAGACGATCAGTTCCATCGTAGATGTTACTAGTGCCTCGGCCCCAGCCTCACCAGGATTCCCCTGCGCTCCCCGAGAGATGACTTCGGTGAACTTGACCACGTCCAGTTTGTTGGTGTTCCACCGGCGTGGCCCTTCCCGAGATGCGGAAACTCGACGATTTGCCTGATCATGCAGGTCAGACACGGCGTATTGGTGGTCGCTACCCGTGTAGTCCTCCACAACCCTCCAGCCAGAGATCCTCGGAAGGAGCGACTCAGACGCAAAGGTGACATCAGGGATCGTGCCTCTCTGCCAAAATATTAAATATTGTTAAAATCGCCACCAACTACGACATGTCCGGTGGTGCCGAGAACGCACTCCTCTAGGCTATCTATCTTGTCGCGGAAGTCCTGGACGGCCTCGTTGGGTGTGAGGTAGCAACTGAAGATAGTCACGTCCCCACACCGAACCCAGACGAATCCTCGGCCGCGCCCGTGATTCCGCACCAAGACATCTCGTGTATTACGTGCCCAAAATGCATTAGTACCGAGGCTGTCCGAGATCCAAATGTTTGGGTCTCTGTCCCAATACTGTTCGGGGTACGATTCATGTGGCAGAATCAACAATGATAACAATATTGAGAAAATGAAAATTCTTTGAGGTTTTGTTATAAAATTAAACCAAATACCAAAACAGACAACTTCCATACTTTCGTTGACATTAATATTTGATACAATGAAGTGTCCTGCCTGTTCTTTTTGAAAGCTGAACTTTCTTGGCAAAAATAATTAACAGTTAGTGTAAAGAAATACTTAAATATGAATATACTAATTTATTTGGTCTAATTGAAACTTAGAGCTATCGACGTGAAGATGTATATATAACTTTAAACAGGATGATATAAAACTTTATGATTCGTATTAGTTATCGTTATCGTTATCGTAGGATTATCAATTGATGGTTCCAGGTCAGTAGACTAACACGCTGGTCAGAGGGGTCAAACCTGATAACCACAGCTTTGATGTATGAGATGTCTGTTTACACCACTACTATTCCTCTCCATACTAAATCTTATTTTAAATTCAATTTTGTTAACGATCCTCATACTTGTTCTCTCTAAACATAACAGTACTTACGATACATAGTTTTTTTAATCACATATCACAACCATTTACAGCGTTTTAATTATATTTTATTTAGTTGTGTTGTTCAAATAGACGACCATTAACATTTATACATTGTTGTGATATATTTAGTGAATTCACGGACACGTTATTAAAGTTGCTTTTGCTATTTCTTTCATTACATTTGTTACACCCGTCTTACGTTCATCGTTTTTTATGCACCTTTTTTCTTTATGTATTCCCAAAGGAAATTATGAAGAGGGCTTGAATTCTAAAAACCTCAGAGGGTACATTTCTCGTTAATTTTTTTCTATGATAGACTAATGGGAAAAGAAACATACCCTCATTAGAGATCTACTATCAGTAGACTTATTTAATCAGTCTACAGTATTTCCTCCAGTGATGTGTAAAGAATAAGCCATATGAAAAAACACAAAATTTAAAGAATTTGAGACAAAAATAACGAATGTAATAAGCTAATTAACAAGAGCCACTTCAATGAAAGATGCCCGGGGATTTACTAAAAATAACATGACATTGGACAATGAAATTGGTGGGTATGATTTTAAACAAAATAAAATTGAAATCCTTTAAATGATTTTTAAGTACGAACAACAAATAAAATGTAACTTAAATGTGTTATGTTAGGACAATTTCATGTCAAACTGTGGGTAGCGTTTTAAAATAAACACTCTATATAAACAAAGCCTAACGTTGAAAAAAATTATGTGTGATAAGATTCTTAAAAATAAGCAAATCATTTGGTGTATTGGTGCAAATATATTTATCATAAATGTAAATATTGGAATCCCAAAAACATACAGTATTTTGGGACGCAATGGAGAGTGCCAAAGGGACGGTAATGTTTAGTATGACTGAATATTCATAAACATTCTAACTTTTATTGAAATCTTCCTCGCCATGATTGGCTGTTACTTGCTAATGAAGGTAAACTTAAAACATTTCTTAATGATTATTTTTTAAATAACTATTTCAGTGTTTCGTATTCAGTATTTCGTGTCATTATGTTATACCTTTCAATACAAATATATTATTAGATTGACCGGTATACATTTTCCCTTTTTGCTATACCTGCAATATAAATCAAAACGCTATTTTTCATAATCATGAAGTAAAATTGGCAAAATCAGTTAAACTTAAATATTAGGCCTACATCTTTTATATTTTAGTTTTTAATGAACATTTACTTTATTTCTTATACTTAAAACTATTCGCGCAAATATAATAGCATATTTTTTTAACTTGAAACCGTCATACCAAAAAAATAATAATTACTTATAAAATAGCACTTTAAACAGTTTTGGGTATAAAAAATGACATTGTATAGTTATCAAAGTACAAAATAGTTTACAAATTATGATGAATTTGTATTTTTTGCTGTTTTTGAAACCTTATCATTTAACCAAGGTGACTGAAAACACATGAAACCAATCACAAACTTCATCATTGGTGGTTCGACACACACCGTCAATGTGGTTTGTATTGGTGCTGTAATAAGCATCAATGTGTGTTTGTGTGTGTGAGAGAGGAGTGTGTTTGTGTGCGTGAGTTGAGTGTGGTTGTTTGAATGTTACAGATTGAATTGGGTACAAATACGAATATTTTACCTAGTGCTATCGATTCCCCAATGTATCACCAAATGTTCTGTTCACCTCAAACCACAAAATATTATTATGCTCGTGCTATATGAATTGGATGATTTCATTATTGTTATTTTATTCCAAATTTAATTAACTTCATTTGTGTTTGACTATGTAATTACGTTAAAAAAAGTTGTCAATTGCATGTGAAAATAGAGTTTTAGATTTTATATATTTTTGAATATTTCCATTTCGTATTTTTATTAATAGCAGACAATTAATTGTGGTCTAAACAATAACACCCATAAATTAAATGAATAATACAATTATAAAACAACGTTACGAAATCGATTTTTTAAACTTTTTATTCGTTAAGTATATAATTGAAAATAATGAAAAAATACTAGTGTCTTAGCAAATATGAGAGGGGTACAATATACATTTTTATCGACTCTCTCACTTCAATGACAATTTAGTTTCCCTGATTCATCCAAGTATTGGAGATTACCTTGGGGTCAGAAGAAATCATTTCAGACGCAACCTTGTTATATCTGGGCTTTTTATTGGTCGTCTAAAGCAGGATACCGTTTCACCAGTATCTCATTTTAAGGTATATCAAATGTTTACTGAAGTTTAAAATTTTTTTTTTCAAATGTTTTTGTTGATTTAAAATTACGTCACGCAAAGATATGTGTTGATTGCATAAATTTTTTGTTGTGTCCACATAATTAATAATCGATTATTACACTTCACAAATGAATTGGTATTATATTTTTAAAATTTATGAAATGGCTATGGAACAAACTGTATAAAGCGTTGAGTTTTGTTAATATTTTACTATTAAATACATTTATGGCAATGTTTTTTATATTTAATTGTTAAAATGTAAACACTAGACGAAAAAGGAACAGTAAAATAAAAATGTCCTTGAAGAGATAAGTTCTTATGATACTTTAAATGCCAATTTGTTAGGTTTATGCGAATAAGGTGGATGACCCACAAAGTTTTGAAGGGATGACAATTAAACTACCCCCGGTTATCCTTATTGAGTTTAACACAGCTATTCATTGACCACTGATGAATAATCCTTGAAATAAATCTGACAAATTTAAACTCTGCCTTTCAAAACATTAATTTTTATAAATTACAAACTATTTTTCACCGAAAGTCAAACTTTACTTAAATGTATTTAATTAATTACATAATGTTAAGCAAGCTCTAACCTGGAAATTTTATTTTGTAAGCATGCATAAGTTATCTGTAGAGTAGTATGTTTATAAAATAAATAAACTGAGAGAATTCACAAATATGGAATTAAAATCCTAGGAGAAAACTCCTTTTGAAAATAAAAAAATCTTATGGTTTTTGTTAATAATGAAAATGTATTATTTTTCGGATTTTATATTCATATTTATCTAATTCATGGTATTTGAATGTACGGGTTGCCAATCTTTAGTATTTCTTTCCTCTTTCATTTTCAAAACTATGTACTTAAAGATAATATTTAATCTTAATCTATTCATTCATTTAATATTTTAAGTTGTTTATTTTAATTATGGTCCAGTGCACCTTTGACATTGAAACGAAACTGACGAACACGAAATACATGACAATGAAAAATACTTATTCTGCCATTGTTTGCGTCTTGAACTGGATATTGGTTTTTAGTTGCATTTGTTTATTCATTCACTAGATATTGATCACCTAAGTGGTTGTAGGACATGGTGGGTTAATCTTACAAGTAGCAGAGAAACGCCAATAACCAAGATTAATAGTGTTAGGGTAAGTCCATTAACTATAACTGATAACATTGATGCTGACCTGAAAAGGTCGGTAGAGTAATGGTCAGGGGGCTCTTCTAGCGATTTCATTTTGTCTCGATACTCATAAATTTCGTTATAAAATTTTGAATAATAGTTGAAGAGAATCTAGGTAACAATTAAAGTAACACTTTTGAAAATAGTAGCATTTATTGAAGCACCAAAAGTGGATTTTCTCTGGCCAAAGTCGGAAATACGCTTTTAAGCACGGAAAAATACTTTCCTGTGCCATACTGCAAGAGATTGTCATTTTTTAATTTATAATGTTGCTACTATTTGAATATCCCGCCTGCGCACGCGGTCTCCCCGGACGAAAGAAACGTCAAGATGGCTCAGGAGACACTTGACGCCGAGATTCGGCGGATAAAGGACACTCTCCTGGACATGCGTGCGGCAACCATGCGACAGAGAAACATGTCCATGGATGTTAAAAACGGGTTGGAGTCGATCGATTCTTCCATAAGTGTTATCGAATCGATGCACAAGTTGTGGAAGGTCTCTTCTCATCGTTTGAGGGAGACCGAGTCGAAGCACACACAGGCTCCTTCGCCGTCAATGGGTGCTGCCGTGACGTATGCGAGCGCCGTTGAGGTTGGTGGGAAAAGGCAAGCCAACAGCCCCCCCACTGAGGAAAGGCAAGAGAAAAGGCCGAAGGAGAGCGACGCACCGCAGGGAAACTCTGAAGAATTTCAGCCGGTGATCTCCAGAAGGCAGAAAAGAAGAGCCAAGGCAGAGGCCAAAGCGCAAGAAAAGGAGTTGCGGGGGAATCCTCCCCAACCAAGCTCCAAAAAGAAGAGAGGGTCCAGGCCACGTCCAGATGCCATTCTCATCCGACCGACGGAGGGAAAATCCTATTCCGACGTACTCGGTGAGATTCGGCGGAAAGCAAAGCCGGACGAAAAGGGAGCAGTGATTAGGGCTCTTCGGAAAACCAGGGCGGGTGACCTCCTGGTTGAATTGGGTAAATTCAACTCCGAAGGCCCTGATCCGCGCAACGCCTTCAGCGCTGACCTTCAGTCAATTCTGGGGGAAAGTGCTACTGTCCGAGTTCTTGAGCCAAAGGTTACGCTGGAGGTAAGAGACTTGGACGAGCTCACCACCGAGGCTGAAGTATTATCTGCGGTCCAGGCAATTACGGGGTCTTCAGCTGAGACAAAGGTCTTTGTCTCGAGTGCAAACTCCCGGGGCCTGAAAGTGGCAATCCTCACTCTTGGGATCAAGGTCGCTGCCAAGATATTGGCTGAGGGATTTCTGAAGGTTGGGTGGTTGAGATGTCGGGTGCGTGAAAGACTCACTGCTCCTAGATGCTTTAAATGTCTGGGTTTCGGACATTTTGCCAACCACTGCAGCGGACCTGACAGGAGCAAGCTTTGTTTCAAGTGCGGTGGCCAGGATCACAGGGCTAGCACGTGCAAGGCCACGGAATCCTGTGTCCTGTGTACAGAAGCCGGCTTGACGGGTGATGCCATCAAACACCCTGCTGGATCAACCAGGTGCGCGGCTTACAAAGAAGCCCTCAAGAAGTTGCGATCGACTAGTAAAAAATGATTAGAGTCCTCCAATTAAACATGCAGAGGAGCAGAACAGCCGACGATCTGCTGTTCCATTTTGCCTCAGAGAGGAATTCTGACATTTTGATGCTTAGCGAGCAGTACCGTGATCGGCGTTCTCCGCAGTGGTTTTCCGACCCTTCCAACACTGCGGCCGTCTGGATTTTGGATCCCGGGAAGGTGCCGATTCTGGGCACTGGCAGCGGAAACGGTTTCGTGTGGGTGAGGAGCAGAGAAATTTCTTTCTTTTCCTGCTACCTCACTCCCAACCAGCCCATGGCGGATTATCGTCGGATGGTCGACTCCATCGAAGACGAGCTTCGAAACGTCCTTGGTGGAGTCATCGTCTGCGGTGATTTCAACGCCAGAGCAGTGGAATGGGGTTCTCCCCAGACTAATACTCGGGGACGATATCTTCTAGAGATGGCAGCCAGGCTGGACCTCCATATCCTGAACTCGGGCGGCGTTTCCACCTTCCGTCGTCCAGGATATGGGGAGTCGCATCCGGATGTGTCTTTCGCTTCCGAAAGCATTGCGCGTCGGATCTCCGATTGGCAAGTCTCAGAGGATTACGCTGCAAGTGACCACCAGGCCATCACCTTTTCGGTCCTTCCCAGTCGCGTGAGTGTAAACGCGCGCAACGATCCATTACCCAGACGGTGGAATTTCAGCCGTCTTGATCGCAATATTTTTGAGGGCCTCGTTGGCAACCAGGTCATCGACCATCCTGCTGGTGCCGAGGATTTGGCGGCTTCTCCGATGCGCCTTTTGTCTGCGGCGTGTGATCAGTCCATGCCCGGAGTCTCTCCTCGTCACGGGAAAAACCAACCTATTGGTGGACTCCCGAAATCGCGGAACTCCGGAGGAGATGTCTTGGTCTCCGACGAGCAGCTCAGCGAGCCAGAAACCGACCCGAAGCGAACGCCAGATCGGCTGAGCATAGGGCGGCTAGGCGGGAGCTTCGTGGTGCCATTAACCGCAGCAAGGTCAGGTGCTGGAAAAAGTTATGTCAGGACGTCGACAATGACCCCTGGGGGA
This sequence comes from Neoaliturus tenellus, assembly GCA_030545055.2. Taxonomy (NCBI): domain Eukaryota; kingdom Metazoa; phylum Arthropoda; class Insecta; order Hemiptera; family Cicadellidae; genus Neoaliturus; species Neoaliturus tenellus. The sequence goes on from CM061536.1 coordinate 94,653,348, forward strand.
CGGGCTACAAGATTGTAGCCCAGAAGCTGGGGGCTCGATCACCACCTGCGGTCATGGAGCCACTTGCCATGTCCGCTGTCGTCGACTCGCTTTTTCCGACACACCCAGTGCGACCAGTTCGTGAGTTCGGAGACATCGGCGCCTTCCCAGCCTTTCGGGAAGAGGAACTCATCGTCGTTGTCCGATCCCTCCGAAATCGAAGAGCGCCCGGCCCTGATGGCATCCCTGCGGAAGTTCTCAAGCTCGTCGTCGAGATAAATCCAAGGCTTCTCTTGGACATGTTCAATGCCTGTTTGGCAGAAGGCGTGTTCTTTTCCTCATGGAAGGTTGCCCGCCTTGTTTTGATCCCGAAGGCGAAGAGCCAAGCGGGGACTCCCTCTTCTTTCCGTCCCTTGTGCATGCTCGACACCACCGGGAAAGTGCTGGAGAAACTTCTTCGTGTACGTCTGACCGAGGCCATCACGTCTGCAGGTGGTCTGTCTCCGCAGCAGCACGGATTTCGCTCCGGTCATTCCACCATCGACGCTATCCAGGAGGTAGTTCAGGCAGTGCGGAGGGCGGAGGACCACAACCACTGGTCGCGCCGCGTGGTCCTTCTAGTCACGTTAGACGTGAAGAACGCTTTCAATTCCGCCAGGTGGAGCGATATGCTGTGGGCGCTTGAGCATACGTTCCACATCCCTGTCTATCTCCTGCGGATGATCGAGGCTTATTTGCGGGATCGCGTGCTGCTCTACGACACCACGGAGGGTCAGCTTCGCATCCCGGTGACATCGGGTGCTGCACAGGGGTCGATTCTCGGACCCGATCTTTGGAACGTGTCCTACGACAGCTTGTTGAGACTCGAAATGCCTGATGAGTCTCGCCTCGTTGGCTATGCCGACGACGTCGCTCTTTTACTAGCAGCGAGAAACGTCGAACAGGTAAAGAGGAAGCTCGAGGTCGCAATGCTAAGCATCAGTGCGTGGATGCGCGAACACGGCTTGTCGTTGGCACTCGCCAAGACCGAGATCGTGGTCCTCACCAAGAAGAGGATCCCCACCATCTTTCCAGTCCATTTGGGGGATATTGAAGTCGAGACCAAGCCTGCTGCTAAATACCTCGGGGTGATTGTCGACACTAAACTGTCTTTCGGTGAGCAGGTACGGCGTACCGCCGATAAAGCCACCAAGGGAGTTGCTGCCCTTGCTCGGCTCATGCCCAACATTGGTGGTCCTCGTGCCTGCAAGCGCAGACTCTTGATGTCTGCGGTCCAGTCTGTTCTCCTGTACGGAGCGGAGGTCTGGGGTCACGTTCTGGAGAAACGCGTCCATAGGAATCGGCTCTCCCGCGTCCAGCGCCGCGGTGCTCTGCGGGTTTGCTCTGCCTACCGGACGGTCTCCGAGCCTGCAGTCATGGTAGTCGCTGGTGTCATCCCTATCCACCACCTCGCTAGGGAGCGACAGGCGATTTACCGCAGGAGACACGAAGACGGCAGAGAAACCACTGCCATCGAAGAGCGGGACCGCAGTTTCGATTGTTGGCAGCGCGAGTGGGATGCCGAGTCCAGAGGACGCTGGACCGCCAGACTAATCCCACAGATACGCCCTTGGGTTGAACGGCAGCACGGCGAGGTTGATTACTTCGTGACCCAGCTTTTTTCGGGCCACGGGTATTTTAGATCTTACCTCCATAAGATGGGGAAGGCCGCAAGTTCGGAGTGTCTGTATTGTCCCGGCATTGCAGACACGGCCGAACATACATTCTTCGAGTGCGGCAGGTGGCAGGTGCGCCGAGCAGCTCTTTCCACCGATCTCGGGCTGCAGATCTCTCCGGACAACATTGTCGGAGCTATGCTCCAGGGAGAGGGCACCTGGAACTGTGTGCAGCGTTTCGTTGAAGCGCTACTGCGGGTTGAAAAGGTCGACCTCGATCGGCCTTAATATTTTGATTACCCCGAGGAAAGCCCTAGTGGCGTAACATCAAGGCCTAGCCCGAAGTAATGTGTAAAACAGTTCCAGGCTAGTGTCCTCGGAGATAAGGGGGTATTTTAGCCGGTAGTTCGTAGGACAACGAGCCTACGGGAGTCCGGCACTACTGAGAGGACAAGTGAGCCTCTCAGTGTGCGTAAATGCATTTTGACCTCCTTCCCACAAAAAAAAAAAAAAAAAAAAAAAAAAAAAAAACTATTTGAATATTTACTATCTATTTCATTCAATTGTTTTATTTCATCTTACTTATAATCAAGCAACTGATATAAAAGTTAGAAATATGTCAAAATACTTCCTTTAAAATGTCGCCTGCAAGCAATTTTTATTATTTTTTATGAGTTGTCTTTATTTGTATAGAATGTTAGGGCACCATAAAATAAACAGGTTTTATACCATATTCCATCACAAGACGGCAAAAGCGACCTTATTTGCGGCCTAAGGCGAAAAGTGCTGTTAAGTTATATAATGGAAAAGGTGGTATTATATTAAATATATTTCACCAATAGAGTTATGTGTTTCAAAAGAAGTTAAACTTTTAGTGCATTTATAAAAAATGTTCCGATAATTTAACCCAATTTTAGTAAAAGTTCATTACTGACAATAGAATGCGGTCGATCGGAATGAAAATCAAACACCTCATAAATATTTTTTGGTAATTTTTAGTCAAAAGGTTTGTAATTTAAGCTACACGTACACAGGTACAATTATAACAAATGAGCGTTTGTTTATTTATTCATTCATGATAACCACCATTCGACATCAATGCATTTGCTTTTTGGCTAAGTAACCAACCGACTAATACGATTAGATCACAGCAAGGGCTTCAAAAAAATTACATTAAATTTACCATGTACTATGTAGCGTGTACATCAAATATAAAGTTATATATAAAAGCATTAAATGGTTAACACAGTGTGTCTTTGTTTACGGAGGGAAAATAAAACCATGGGTTTGTATAAGATACGGCGTATAAGATGTATAACTAAATAGCTTATAAGCGTCAGATTAAAAGAATCAAGAATCAATCATATTTATTTAACATAAGACAATATACATTGACATAGCATTGACAAATCGTCAGTTATTAGTTGTTGGTTTCAACATACAACAATCGGTGATTAATATAATTAAGACGAAATCACACTTCTAACTAAAAAGTATCCTTATCTGTTAAAAACAAGTATTCAAGGCTGTAAGAACATAATTTGAAGTAGTAATTAGTGTTTGTTACGGAACAATAATCGCTCATTATATTCCATAAAGTAAATGTGACCCAGATCAGGCCATATGCTGAATCTTAAGTAAGATTTTGAACTGACTAAGACGAACTTCCAAACACAACTAATCGTCAAACTCTAATTAAATTGTTTATAACTTATATTTAAGATGAATGTTAAAATCTTCTTCAATAAAGATAATGATATTAAAACGATACAAACTGTGTATATCAATATCTGTACTTATTTTATTTTGCTGTATTAATAAGTAAGAGATTTTTTTAATGACTGTTAAATTACTTAGAACTAAAATATCGTGGTCCTTTGAAGTCATTTTCATGAGATGGCTCTTTTTTACCAGTTGTATTCCATATTCTCAATTCTAATTTAGAAATACAGGGTGTCCCGGAACTCTCTGGAACCCTTTTGTATATTTGTACCTTGCATCGAGACAAGAAAAAAAACATCATACAAATAGGGGTCTAAAATCCTTCATTTAACCCCTAGCCGCAATTTTGTTTTTTCACGTAATAATTTTTATTTCCATAACGGAAGATTGAATTAAGTTCATATTTTGTATGAATCTTTATCATACTAATGTACACTTTTAGGAAAAAAATTAATTTTTTTCCACTATTTATTTTTAAAATGGCGGCCATTTTTAATTTTCAAACTAAAATATCTCAAATTTGGTAAATTTCATAAAACTTTTACTTTGTACAAAAAAGTTGCTAAATTAAATTATTTAACCAACGGTACCAAGTTTGTAAGGATCTGATAGCGAATAACGGAGTTATTCGATTTGTCTGTGAAAATGGCCATAATTTGCATGAATTTTAATGCAAAATCAATGTTTTTTTGGTGAAAAATCGCAATAACTCCGTTATTTGTAATCAGATCCTTACAAACTTTGTACTGTTGGTTAGATAATTACATTTGCTAACTTTTTTGTGCGAAGTAAAATTTTTTTGAAATTTACCAAATTTGAGATATTTGAGTTTGAAAATTTAAAATGGCCGCCATTTTGAAAATACACAGTGGAAAAAATTAATTTTTTTCCTGAAAGTGTACATTAGTATGATAAAGATTCATACCAAATATGATCTGAATACAACCATCCGTTACGGAAATAAAAATTATTACGTGAAAAAAACAAAATGGCGGCTAGCGGCTTAACGATGGATTTTAGACCCCTATTTGTATGATGTTTTTTTCTTGTCTCGATGCAAGGAACAAATATACAAAAGGGTTCCAGAGAGTTCCGGGACACCTTGTATAAGGGTAATAAAATAAAACATCCTACATTAAAAATGTGTACAATATTCAGAATTTTTTTTTTTTTTTTTTTTTTGAGGGAGAGGCGGAAAAATGCATAACGCACACAGGTGGCCAGCCTGTAGTGTGGGGCTCCCCTAAAAACGGGTTTACCCACTAAAAAACCTCCTCTACTCTTTAGGAATCTAACCTGGAATTGTTTGTCACATTACGTCAGGCTAGGCCTAAATTTGGCTTACGCCCGTGGGGCTCGCTCGATCAAGGGATCTGGGCCACTTCGCGGTCCAGATCGGTTTTCTTTTCCAGGAGGATGCCCCGGACGAACTGTGACAAACAATCCCAGTTGCCCTCATCCTCCAAAATCTTTTGGCAGGCCGAGTCCACCGAAAATACACCAAAGATTTGTGTGGCCTCCAGGCGGGGCCCTTCCCAACGGGGACAGCGGAAGAATGTGTGTTCCGCATCGTCGGGAACACCCGGGCAATAAATGCAGTCCGGTGAACCGGTCTTTCCCATCCGGTTCAGGTACGACCGAAAATAGCCGTGACCTGTCAAAAATTGGGTCAGGTAGTAGTCCACCTCCCCATGCCGCCGTTCCACCCATGGTTGGACCTGCTTGATAAGTCGCGCAGTCCATCGTCCTCGGGTGTCGTGCTCCCAGCTGTGTTGCCACTGCTGGAAGGTTCGGGAGCGCTCTTCTGTTCTTGCCGTGTCCTTGCCGATCTCGCCTTGTCTCTGATAAATCGCTTTCCTCTCCCCTGCCAAGAGCTTGACAGGGATGACTCCGGCGACCACCAGGACGGCAGGCTCGGACACTGTCCGGTAGGCGGAACACACCCGGAGCGCAGCTTGACGCTGAACCCGGGCGAGTCGCAACCTATAGCACTCCTTATCTAGAGCGCCTGCCCACACCTCTGCCCCGTAAAGAAGCACGGACTGGACCGCGGACATCAACAGACGTCTTCTGCTGGATCGGGGACCCCCGACATTGGCCATCAGCCTACTAAGGTAAGTCACTACCTTAGCGGCCTTGTCCGCCGTACGGAAGATCTGATCCCTCCATCTTAACTTGGTGTCCACCATAACCCCGAGGTATTTGGCGGCACGAGTTGATGTGACCACCTCCCTTCCCACTCGAAACGGGACGACGGTGTCGATCCTCTTCTTCGTGAGAATCACGATCTCCGTCTTACTGAGAGCAAGTGAGAGACCGTGATCGGACATCCAGTTGTTGACCACCCGCATAACTCGGTTCAACTTCAGTTGGGCCAGCTCAACGTTGCGTGCAGCAATGAGAGCTGCGACGTCATCGGCGTACCCAACCAAAGTGGTTTCCTCAGGCATCTCGGACCTCAGGAGGCTGTCAGAATGGAATATGTGTACATGATGTCATTTATTATTAGGAATCAATGCGATAAATATCCTATTTTACTGTGCATAAATAACAAAACAGTTAGCTGTATGAAGCATAATTTGTTTTATCATTATTGTTCATGTTTGGGGGGGGGGGATGGCTGGGGCAAACAGCTCTGACCAATCATCTGTCGCCATAGGGGGTCGTGTTACATGATGTTGCGTATTTCCAGTGGATAATTGATGTTCTCATGATGTTCTCATGTTATCAATGAAAATGCCTCATAGTTGTGAGGTGAACAGGAGCTACTTCATTTTAATGCGCTTTATATATTTATGTGAATTATTATAAATTTTTATGTTTGAAACAAAAAACAAAATAATCGTACTTACATAATATGTCTTGTGATTGTTTTTCAGTTTTTTTTTTCAATACAAAAATTTCTTAAGCGTTGACTATTAACTAGTTTTTATTTATTTTTTTGGGAGGGGGAGCGAAGACAGTTTTATTTTTAACTTTATTCTAAGTGTAATTAATTCAAGCAAGGCCAACATTTTAGTTTAAGTTTAAAAATATTGACTTCTATGTACATTTGATACATATTTTAGTCTTTAAGTCAACCTCAACTATTTGCAATGATTTTTTTCTCTAACAAATATATGAGCCTATGTAATTCTTATAAAGTATTGTACTTTTAACTGACCATCTTCATTAAAAACTCTAAGTTCAATAATTTATTAGTAGTCATTTTATGACACTATTCTGGTAATGACGCTTTGTGAAATCTTTGTAAACTTTTCACGTACTACAAGGCGATTATAATAATATAAAATTTCTAATGAGAGGTTTTATTTTGCAGGTAAATACCAAATTAAAATCTGCTTCACATTATGTTTGCTCTTCTTATACGCCAGTAAGTACTTCTAGTACATACATTAACTTAATCTGATTTTTAATTTACAGTAAATATGTATACTTCATGTGATCAATACTTTTAAGGTCTGTATTGTTAGCTTGAGATTTTTGTGGACGATATAATTTATTTCGTATAAAACATATTTTATTAGAAATTATTATATTTTTAAATGCATTGTTTGTTTAATTTTTAAGAACTTCATTTATTGAATTAAGTAAACATGGGGTCTAATAAATTAATAAGAAAACTAGGCTGCATACTGATTACTTGATTGTTGCAGTACATAGGAGGGTAATTTCAAGTATAAATCGTGACATATAAGAATTATTCCTCACACATACAAAATCAGTTTAAGTTTTACGCTTAACCAGAATTCTTGGGTTACTGATCCATTGTTTTAATTTGTTTTCATTTAGCTGAAAAAATGTGTTTGTCTCTTAAATTTTGTTTTCCTCCACCTACTATCTAAAGCCGTATTTTACTCCTTGGAATAGAGTAGTAAAGTACTAATTTCTATCCCATGTGACTTGGATACTTAATCTTTCTACCTAGGGAAAACTCGAGTTTTTTCGTACCACGGGGCTAAAGTTAGTTACATAAGAATAACATTAAAAGAGAGATTAAGAAGAACATGAGCCACAGTCAGCTGTTACTTGTATTTGTTTTGTTACTCATTGTTGACTAATAGCAGCTGTAGCTGCTGCTCACCCACTGCTGACCATTCAGTCAGCAGTGGGTAAGCAGCATCTCTAGTATTAGAGATGGCCGTGGCAGTGTAGGTGTTTGTTTACATTTTGCTTGGGTAGGCTATTAACCTAAGAAGTCCAAAACATAAGTGTAAAACTTTTGACTAGGCTTAAATTATATATATATTTTTTCGTGTTCTTCAAAATTGATATGGCCTACCTTGTGTGTTTTTTTATGTTGATGTGACAGATCCAGCTCGATGGAGCAAGAGATCATATGAAGGTAAAGTTAAATTATCTACAGTAGGCCTATTAGGACTAAATTTTATTCGTGTAGGTGGAGGAAAAATGTTGTGTGCATCAAGGGACTAAAGTACTTTTCTCGCTCAGGGAAATTGTCGCCCTCGGCTTCGCCTTCGGGCAACAACACTTTCCCTTCAGGGAGAAAACATTGTACTTTAGTCCCTAGAAGCACAAATAACTATTGTTTTCTACTGTATTTTTAATGATATTATTCATCATAATCTTTTCCTAATTCAATAATGAGTGATATGTTGAGCATCAAAAATTTTAGGTATTCATATAACTCAGACTTTTAAAGAATTGTGTAAGCAATCGGTTTCAATCAGAGTCCTGCTTCACTGTACTTTTTCTCTTTTTTGTTCAGTTTTATAATTTTCACATAAACGTGACTTTGTCTGGAAGGATATTTAAATCTTATACCACCATTTTATTAATTGAGTAATTTACTAAAAAAAATACAGTCTATTTGGGGGTTTATTATCCATCACCTTCCCAAAAACTCGTTGTAATTAAGAAATATACGGTTATTGGACTCTTTATACTCCATAGGAGCTCTCACTTCACAAAACTTTGATTGTAGTTTTGGAGGCTATTCAAGAAGGGAGCATTTCAGTGTGGGCTTATATTGTATCTGCCACCATGGTCTGACATTGATTAATAATTACAATAATTGAAAAATACAGTCTGTAAGTAGAATTCTGTTGTGTCTTAATCATCTCTGGGTGAGAAACAAACCTTAAATGCCATATTCATGTGCATAAAAATGCAATTATTTGCTCTTATAAAGGAAAAACAGAATAAAAATAAATTACATACAGCGTGTCAAGGAAATACTAGACTTGCTATGCATATAATGCAAATCTCTTAAATACAGTTATTTTAACATAAATAGTCAAGATTCAAAGAGTTCGCAAATTTAATTATCTAAACAATGATACCAAGTTCACAAAGATCGATAGAAAATTACTGAGAAATTTTTACTCATAAAAATATTTAAATATTCAATAATTAGGCATAAAAAATCGCACTTTTAATGAGTTAAATTTCATTTCTCCGTCATTTTTTAGATCATTATGATGTATGTATCATTGATTAAATAGGAAAGCATTTTGACAACTTCCTTGAGGCCTGCCAAAATGTTTCAATATTTACCGTACATAAGATATTTTCATTCTAAGAATACAAATGGCCGCCATACAAAAAGATATCCCAAAAAATAATTTTATTTAGTTTTTAATGGACATTTATGTTACGGAGGTTTGTGCCAAATATTGACCTAATACAACACTTATTTACAGAAATAAAAACTGTTAAGCGTAACATCAAAATAGAGTTACATATAAAATAAAATTTACTTTTATGTGCAGAATCAGAGTATCCATTGCCAGTTTAGGAAATTTGTGACACCATAAATACCTCTATATAAAAATCAATGCATCTATTACCTTGCTATAGTATTCACTAAACTCATCTCTTCAAATATCATAAGATAAAAAATTCATTTTAAGTATAAAAAAGCATTCTTTTAACATTTTTTTTTAAGTTTCACTAATGCTTATCAATCTGAGGATTGACCATATTTTATAATAATTACAGTGCTGACATTTAGTTTATAATTGTAAGATAATTTGAAAGTGAAAAAAAAACAAAAGGGTAACATTTGTTTAGATATTAAACCGAACGGAAATGAAACATTGATTTATAATTTATTAACTCTATGTATTAATAATATTATATATAAACCTTACATATGCAGTAGTTTCTAACTCAGTATGTAACTTGTAAACAAAAAGAGTTACAATTATCTGGCAAAGAAAATTGGTGGCAAATGGTTCCATCAGGAGCTGGGCTGGGTTTATTACACGAAGAGATAAATGTGAGGGCATCTATAAAGCTGTCCCTCTACTTTATTTCTTTTGAATCCTAAAAAGAAACTCTATCTGTTTCACCATTCGTGGATTAATGCATTTTAAATTAAAAAAGGAAATACGAATACAAAATCGTTTTGCAGTAAACAACAATGCCCATTTTGCTTTACAGTTTTAAAAATTATCATCAGAACTTATCAAACGAATTCAATAAACTTAACGAGAAAAATCCATCAAAATTATTGTGAGTCTATAATGATATATTAATTGTCCTTCAGACTACAAACTTTTTGAGCTAGAAAGTTATAGCAGAGTTTTAGAACTAATTGTTGTATATGTTGTTTTACACCTTAATTTCAAAGCTCCACTAGCTATGGACTTTTATTATTGCTACCGTGTTATTCTTCGCTTTTTTGTATTTTCTGCTGTAATATATTCATTCGTTTGAAAACTTGTAGCTTATAAAATGGCTTAAAATATTGCCTTCTGTGGATTTGTTTTATTTCACAATAAATAGAACGCCATAACATTCTGATAAGTATTATATTATTAGTAATACAAGAGCCATAAATTAAAAAAGGACTCATCCACTATATCATGTAAAATTGATAGCATAGGAAGTTGTATAGTCAAATAGTATAGAAAGAACATTTTTATCCAATCCAATACCTTCTAACTCATACAGGGTGAGTTTCTTAAAATGATCCATAACTAACTTTTTATTTTATATCTGACGGTATACCTGTGTTTTATGGTGGACCCTTTTTACTTTTTTTATGTTGCTTTCAGGTATGTGTTGCATTTTTCAAAATTTCCCTCCATACTTCCAATATGGCGGCCAACTTTGTAATTTCTTATACAGCACCCTAAATTTTATGTTATTTTTTAAATTTCCATCTAGTTTTAAGACTTTTTTATATTTTGACATTTGTCTCTAAACCTAACTGTTATAAGATAAAAACAATTGAAGTTCATTTTTAGTTCCATTTGAATAACATAGGAAAAACTTCATTTGCCCATATTTCAAACAATTCGGTAAAATAAAAAATACTCAAGGTTTAAAATGTCTTAATATTATGTATCAAGAACATTTCACTAAAAAAATTTCATTTAAACATAAATTCACTTATTTACAATATGGCGGACAAAAAATAAAATTTAAAAAAATTAACGTTATTTTGGAAGGAATTGCCTTAAAATATCAATTTAAGACGTTTCATTCTGTAGTATTTTTTATTTTGTTGAATTCTTTCGGAGAAGAAATGGGCAGATAAAGTTTGCCCCATATGGAACCAAAAATGAACTTTAATAACCTCTAGCTCGATAACCATTAGGTTTAGAAACAATGTCAGGAATAAAAAAGTCTTAAAATTGCATAGAAGTTTCAAAAACCTCATAGAATGTAGGGTGTCCTATAATCAGAGTTTGCCAGCATATAGGGAAAATGGCGGGAAATTTTTAAAAGTGAAACACATACCTGAAAGCATCATAAAAAAGTAAAGGGACTCCCCCATAAGAAGTATACTGTCAGATATAGAATAAAAAAGTTAGCTATTGGATCACTTTAAGAAACTTACTCTGTACAAAACAAACCGCTAACTTTGTTGTGGGATAATTAACAGATATGTAACTCCATATAAGCAATAAGCCGTTGCACGTCGATGTGAGAGTTGAACCCATAGACGCTGATGCCGTTGAACCGCAATATCCCCACACAGCCGATAGAAGGGACATCGCCAGACTGTATTTGTGTTTGCCTTTCGTCGGTGCCTAGACCTTAAGGCTTATTAAAGCATAGAAATTTTAGGTTTACAATTTATAAACTGTACCTACAACGTTTGCAATAAGTGCCAATAATGACCAACAAATGACATCTTAGAGGTACAATACTAAACCAAATAAAAATCCGGTGTATAGTGAGTTCATTGCATGTATGTATTTGAAAGAAAAATCTATAAAAGCAACCTCGGCATCTGACGGAAGTAATGTCATAATAGAATTTCGCAATTCACACATCAGCCTGAACACATTTCCTGTACGATTCATGCTTTAGTTTCTTTGTGTGCATAATCTCGAAGAGTGTGTTCTAATGTGTGATGACGACGATTAGATCAGGCGACATCATTTTTGATGGGTGACCGGGTAACCTATTAATCAACTTTTTTATGAATTATTTTTTTTTAAATACTTTGCAAAGTGTTAAATTCAATTAAATTGCAATTAAATTCTTGAGATATTTTGTTATTTTCCAGCCATTTCTTCCACCTGAAGACTGGATCAGAGTTCAGATCTCGAAACGTCGTGATTTTTTTAGTAATGAGTGATTGAAAATGTAAAAAATGATTTACTAAACAATAATATAAACTCACCATCACCAAACCTTAAAAAATAATTAGTTAAAATGTTGTGTCACATGTATTTTGCAATAAACTGTTTCAAACAGATTTATTAGAATATTATATGGTGGAAGAATAGAATAAAGATAGTGGGAGAATTTAGATTAGATCTTTTAAGTTATGCTTTCTCAGACCCTTCCCTCAATTTACAAATAGATCGCCAAAATATGCAAAGCCTCTTTGGAATAGTGTTGAGTTTAGTTTGGCTATATTTTGCTTAATTTTGTCCTACAGTTTTATTCATATTTAGATTGGAAAAACAAGAATTATAAACACAAAAAATAATAAAAAGTTATATGTAACTATTTATAACTTATACTTAGTTTCATGTATTTTGTATATTAGTCGTTTATCATACATATCATAAGATAAAAGATTCCATAAGTTTCATCCTAAAATCTTAGTAATTTTTCGAATGCCTTTAACCTATCTTAAAAACTAAGAATTCTAGAAGCATATTTCAAATTTTTTTGAGAGTCCAAGAGTCAAGGAAACCAAAATCCATATAATTTCTAATCGAGTAGTTTATCAAAAGTTATCGTTGGCCCTAATCACACTAATCCAAAGATTATGAAAACTTTCGCAATTTAATTTTCATATTTGCCTTTGAAGTTACAAGATAAAGTTTACTAATATATATTCTTATTATAAATTCAAACGAATTTTTAACTTTAATTCAATGCATATATACGAATTAAAATATACTTATTTATCTCCTGGAATTTGTTATTTCTGTTGTGGGCATGTTAGGGGTGTACCCTAATATGAATGGTGAGTGGGAGGGATCAGTTAAAGGGTTGCTTTGTTACTGACCAAGACTAACTGATTGATTTGTCATGATTATTAATAGTTTACAACTAATAATTAATTGGTAGTTGAAATTGAAATTATTAATTAATAGTCCAATCCGAACCTTCTAAATGATACTTACTGATATCAGGATGGACCTGGTAACTTTGGAATTAAAGGCAGCCTGTTAAACTAAACAGATGCCCAGCTTCAAAACCAGCTAAAAGCCCCCTCAGAACGTCATGCAGTGCTTCACCTGCTCCTAATTTTCGCCTTTACTGTAAGTCCGATAACGGTGGGAGGGGTTTGTAATTGAAAGATAAAAAATTGGGCTATTTGATACGCTTTTCGATTTTTTAAATATTTTGAATACAGGGTTAGGCAAAAGTCTGGACACCCCCAGTTAACTTTTTAACGCGTTGCAGTAGGAAAACCAAACTCGGCACATGTTAACAACATAAAAAACTGCACTTTTTCATCAACTACACAACTTTGCCCCTGCCCCCAAAATGGGGTATTTTGGGGGCAGCCCCAAATTTTCAAATGTAAACCCCTATTGAGTGACCCCTCATTTTAAACGGTGTATCAAGAGAAATTAAATGGCGCAAACCGGAGGTCGAAATCTCACCCCTAACCAAAATGGCAGCCATTTCAAAATTTGAGATGAGCAAGCAAGTTATAAGTCAGGACACCCCCAATTAATTTTTTAACACGTTGCAGTAGGAAAACCAAACTCGGCATATGTTATTAACACAACAAATGCAATTTTTCATCAAAGACACAACTTTGCCCCGACCCCCAAAATGGGGTATTTTGGGGGCAGCCCCAAATTTTCAAATGTAAACCCCTATTGAGTGACTCCTCATTTTAAACGGTTTATCAAGAGAAATTAAATGTCACAGACCGGAGGTCGATATCTCATTTCTAACCAAAATGGCAGCCATTTTAAAAATCGAGGAGGGTAAATTGACATTTGTTGAAATTAAATCGGAAAATAGCTTTTTTAGAATTTACAATATCTGGAATTATTTTAGAATTGAACTTACTAGTTCATTTCTTCTTCTAGGTTCGATTCTAAAATAATTCCAGAAATTATAAATTCTAAAAAGCTATTTTCCGATTTAATTTTAACAAATGTCAATTTACCCAGTTATCGAATTTTAAAATGGCTGCTATTTTGGTTAGAGATGAGATATCGACATCTGGTTTGTGCCATTCAATTTCTCTTGATAAACCGTTTAAGATGAGGGGTCACTCAATAGGGTTTACATTTGAAAATTTGGGGCTGCCCCCAAAATACCAAATTTTGGGGGCACGGGCAAAGTTGTGTAGTTGATGAAAAAGTGCAGTTTTTCATGTTGTTAACATGTGCCGAGTTTGGTTTTCCTACTGCAACGTGTTAAAAAATTAATTGGGGGTGTCCAGACTTACACTTGCTTGCCCATATCAAATTTTGAAATGGCTGCCATTTTGGTTAGGGGTGAGATATCGACCTCCGGTTTGCGCCATTTAATTTCTCTTGATACACCGTTTAAAATGAGGGGTCACTCAATAGGGGTTTACATTTGAAAATTTGGGGCTGCCCTCAAAATACCCCATTTTGGGGGCAGGGGCATAGTTGTGTAGTTGATGAAAAAGTGCAGTTTTTCATGTTGTTAACATATGCCGAGTTTGGTTTTCCTACTGCAACGCGTTAAAAAGTTAACTGGGGGTGTCCAGACTTTTGCCTAACCCTGTATATATTAAGCTATAATGATCAAAAATAGATCAACTTTAGATCATCTTTAAACAATCGTAGCTTAGTATTAATTAAATTATTTTAGAAAAAATTAATTAAATATTCCAACTCTTTATCTTTCATTTAAATTACCTCCAACTTTAATCGGACTGAAAATAATGGTGAAAAATGGTAGTAGGTGAAGTATTGCACGGTGAATTCTTGAACCGCGAAAAATCCTATACTGACATTCTCTATCGGCAGCCGCTGAAACTGCTGGCCGCCCAGGCTATGAACGTAGCCAATGGATATCATGTACTAAAATGGCTACTTTCCACCACGAAACCTCCTCCCCCGCCATTATCTACCTGAGTCTTGGGTCTCACACGTGCTGAAGTGCAGCAGCGTTTCTTTATCCACAGTGCTTTACACAGAATACTGGATATTGTTTCTCGCCCTCACTATTGTTGTGCAACAATATTCAGGTAGTTCCTGCAACGGTGACTTGACTGCGCGGGCAAAATAATCGGCCTATCACTTTAGCCCCCTCTCAGTTATAAAATAAATAAATAAATTGAAAATGTAAAAAATTAATAACAATAAATCAAAACTAAACCACGTGATAAGAACCATAATGACATTTATTTTGAAATTCATCGATAAAGAATAAACATGAACAATAATTTGGTTTGGCCCCAAAAATGAAATAAAATGGAGAATATATTAAAATTTTTAAGCGTAAATCTAATTTTAGGCTACACATTTTTTTATGACTCTTGTTACTATGTTATCATGTTATCATGGCTTATCATGTTTAATTTAATTAAACTGAGCAAAATTGGTTCATCTTTAACTTATTTATAATATATACAGATCTAATTTTATCTGAGTAAATCTTAATTCCTGGTGCTCTCTGAAAATGAAAATAATTTCTTAAAAAACAAGGCGAGTTTCCGATCACGCTAGAGGTAGAACAAACCATTGTTGAGTAATCTCATCATTTGTTGACAAATGTCATAAACCTCTCTCTCCCAATTCCGTGATTTCATTATGGTTGATTTTTCACTTCCAATATATGATTTGAAGAGGCTCATATCTCCAGTTTACTAAACCTTCAGTCATAACATACGTTAACAGTAGTAAACTTACATTAACTACATCGATGTTTTCAGATCAGAGTTTTGTTGAGAATTGTTTATATTTCCTATGTATGATGGATATTTTAAAGTGTAGTTAAACCCATTTATTTTATTGGTAAACCACCATCTATAGTTATATCTAATTTTTAATAAACTATGAATTTAAAAAACAAGCAACAATAAGATGTTTGTTCAAAAAAAAAGTATTTGGAATAACTTAATTTCTTCTCTTCTCATTGATCCAACAAACGAGAGATAACTAAGATAAAAACACAAATTTTATAATTTTAGGGATTAGTTTTAATTTATCAGCAGTTAGTTCAATCTTCTTATAAAATGGTAATACAGATATTTTCACACAAGCTTCAAGCACGTTTTTCGCAAAAACAGGAGATAAAAATTAAATTTATCAAACGTTATTTTAAAACAGTATAATTTCTAAAATGATGTAATACAAAAGTGTTTTCTCAGACTAAGAGTTGCAATACAACTTTTATTAGAATTTCCTGTCGATAATTTCATAGAATTGTAAAACCAATTAAATCTACATCATCACAGAAGTGATTAAAGTCAGTCGTTTTAATATCCTTCTATATTTAAGGAGTTAATTAAATCAGATAATAAAACGTCCTAACCTCACTGATTGCATTTCTGCATAAACTTCGACTGAGAGGTTGATTATTGAAGTTGAAATTACATCTGTCTGCCGCTTAAATTATTTCGATAAGTGAAAAATCACAAATAATTTTAAGTTAAAGAGAAAATCACATACATTTTAAACATTATTGTCGTGTAATTTTTCAAGTCTCTGTTCTTGGAGGAATATCAGTCATTACGAAATAAAAAATAAAAAAACCATTCACCTGATTGGTAATAAGGAAAAAAAGATGCAAAGATTGCTGTAATATATAATATTGTTTTATTGGCTAAAACAACACATGATCTGCTGTTTTAATCTATTACAGTTCTTTCTTGACGACAAAGCTGATTATTATGTCCTCCTGGTCTGAATTAAACTAATTAATAAGTTTTGTGTTGCGGAAAATTACAATTAGAAACTAACCCATGAATAAAATATTGCTTTTACTAATATAATGCTACTAATTCTAAATATTGTTTATAATATTTTGATAACTGTTGGGTTAAAAGAGCCAGAGCAACAAATTCCGTTAGAGTTCAATAATATAAAACTCTTTAAGCTAGTACTATAGATCCTGTAATGCAATTCTAAATGTTATAAAACTGGAACTCAGGTTGTAAATGAAATAAAACTCAAACATACATATATTTTACTCGGTAAAAAGTGTAAAATTAATAACGAAAACTATTGCATTTGGTAAATTATCGTGGAAATCATATTGGTAGTTTGTTTACTGAAAGGAGAGTTCAAATTAGTTTGATGTTCAAGGCGTAACCGTATGGTTAGAGCAATAGAAACCAAAACTATCAAAACCGGATCGGTAAAAGCAACCCGGATATTTTATAGTATACGAATATTTATTTGACAAATAAATTTAAATTTTTTAAAGTAATGTAATAAAGTAATTCATGTGATACACTTTTCGCAAATGTAAACTTAATGAGTAATGTTAAAGTGGTACAATATTAGCTAGGCATTCACGTCCATTGTGCGGCGTTCAATTTATTTAGCATTTATTTCTTGCTATTAATACGATGAGTGATGGCTGTATATATATTTTAATGACGTATTTTTTACTTATTTATAAAAAAATATTGCTTACATTAGATTAATACAGTTTTCGTTAAACTGATTCATAGGATACTTATGGATCACGGTTCATTGTTGTCTTCGCTTTAATTTATGATTGCTAAACAATAATTAATGACATAGAAATATTTTAAAACTTAGTATAATTGATGGTATTTAAAATGAAACAAATATGTTTTGTTTTGTAAAACATATATAGCGTTTAAAAAAAAAGTTTCACCAAACAAAATAAATTATAAAATTATTGAATTGAAAAACATGTAACTGCGACAACCGTAAACAAACATGTGCTATTTTCTAATACAACACAATCAGCCAAACTTTAGTTGAACTTGAAAACAACGAAAGTAATAGTCCTGATTATGCATGGTTTGAAGTGAGTTACAAAGACTTTCAAATTAATTTTATGACGATCAAAGTGTTATTAAATTGTCAAATATGTTTGACATTTAAAATAAAAAAGTTTCACTAAATGAAAAAATTGTCTTTAATATAAATATGACCGTGTGATTTTGTACAGGGGTGTTATCCAGCATATTTTTAACGAGTTCCCGAACCAGAGTGATCGGACAGTGGGAATGGGGTTTTATGGGTTTCAAAAGAGTCAAAAATGGGTTTTTGGCACTTTTGACCTTATTTTTTAAAATAAAACATTTTTAACTTAAGCCATTAAAAAGAGCTAAAAAAGATAACCAATTTAGTACTTTTAATTTTTAACTTAGCTAAAATGGTTGCGGAGAAAATAAAAAATATGTTTTCCATGTTATTCTTACAGGAAATAAACAAAACCATCTATCTTGCTTATTTATTAACACATCTTGATAATATTTGGTATGTACATTAATTAGAAGGGTTAAACTTATATTTGATTACAAAGCCAAAATGGCGGCTAACCTAAGTACTCAAGGGGTTTATGGGAAATACAAAAATAATACCGTAGCTTGATAAAATTCTCTATTGTACAATCACAAGTTAGGGTTTGACTTATATCTGCTTACAAAACCCATCTACAAACTTACATTCTCGACTCCATAATTTATATGAGGAAATAGAAAAATTAAATTTCAGTTGGAAATTCGCTGAGTACGCAGGTCTGCTGCGACGAGGGTATATGAATTAAGTACGAGTAAAAGAAGTAAAAACCTTAAAAATAAGCAAGGAAATATATCAGAGTGCTATGATATTATTTAATTTACCAAAGTATTCCTTTTATATTTACTTAACGGTTTTTAGCCATGATTTAGGCTAATTCAAATGGCACAATTGAAATAAATTAAATTAAAGCAAATCAAAGATCACAATGATGAGAAAATTAAAATGCTTTGTTTTGTAATTCATTGAGAGACCATAACAAATAATAAGAGAGTGACACTTCTTGTCAAGAAACTGGATGATATTAAACTATATAATTCGTAGCAGTTGGGATTAACAATTGATGGTTCCATTTCAGTAGACTAGCACGCTGGTCAGAGGGGTCAAATCCGATAACCACAGCTTTGATGTATGAGATGTCTGTTTACACCACCACTATTCCTCTTCATACTAAATCTTATTTTACAAATCGTTTTTAGCCAGCAGTCATTGATCATGTTACATTAATGTAATTATTTTGTTTTATAAGGTTAAAAAACAACAAAATGTTTGGTTTATTGTTGCAAATATGACTTTTCAGTCCTATAACCTATACTGTATATTAGAATGCGGACAGCGGGGACTCAAAGTGGCGAATATGTTTATATTCGTTTCAGTATTAATTTGATTCTGGTAACAGTGATTAAGTATTACCGAAGGTAAACTACAAAAAAGTTATATTTGCTTTATTCTGTATATTTGAAATCATGGTGGTGACGTTTTGGGACAAAATATATATTATTATTGTATATAGTATTATTATATATATACGGTACCAAGTACTAATGTATTATTTACATTTAAAGGCGAATTAAATTCATGTGAACTGCCAATCATACTGTTTTAATCAAATTATTATTTCATGTCATGTTTACTGTCAAATAACTTTTAAAATCAATGAATTTTTTAGAATTTTACTAAATGATAAGTCACCCGTTAAACCAATCCGAGGTGCCTAAAACACAGGAAAATAATCACAAACTTCATCAAGGGCGGTTTGACACAGGCCGTCAATGTGGTTGGTATTCGCGCAAATTCATCGATATGTGTTTGTGTGTGAGAGTGGAGTGTGGTTGTCTGTTTGTATGCTACAGATTGAACTGGGTTCAAATATGAATATTTTACATAGATCAATCGATTCTCCCAATATCATCAAATGTTCGGCTTATGAAAGACGACAGCATAGTGTTATTCATATTCTTTGTTGTTTTTACGTTTGATTACCGTAGGCCCATATTCTTCATTTGATTTGCATTATATAATTTTGGGTTATACACCTGGTAAGACGGTACACCAAACATTTTAAGATATTCGATTTTTATATTGCTTTTCCTGGTTTTCATTTGAGACCTAATGACAACAAATTGTATAATATGTTATATTGTTAGTTACAATGTTGATCTTTGTTACAAAAACGACAATTTAGTCTTTCCAATCCCTGACACTCACGGGCAGAAGAAATCATTTTAGACGTGACCTTGTTTTATCTGAGATGTTTTATTTTTCATCAAAAAGTCGGATTTCGTTTCAACCATATCACTTCAAGATTTATCGAATGTTTTCTTCAGCTGAACACTACTTATTATAGCAAAGAACTATTAATCTCCTATTTTTTTATTTTAATTGCATATGAAAGTCCTGTTAAAATATACATATACACTTCACAAATTATTTTGTGTCTTAGGGTGATAAAAATATATGAGTATTATAAAGCAAACTATAAACAACGTACTGTTTTATGTTTATTTTTATTTAAAATATATTAATGGCAATTTATTCAATCTAACAAAACACATAATCCACATAAAATCTTGCTTAGGTCTTCACAAATTCGTTTGTGTAAATTAATATAATATGTGAATGACAAATGCATCAGTAATATTTAAGAAGATATACGCAAAGGATATTCTTAAAAATGATTTGTCAAATTTATAATGAAGCCTACTAACGAAAAAGTTTTGCAATCATTCTTTAATTTTTTTTAATTTAGTACACCCCTAATATTGATATTTTTATTTTTAAAGTTTAACTTCAAAAAATCTTGTTGTTATCAGCTGTAAAACTAGCACATATATGACTCTGTTTATATAACGGTTGGTTGAGACAGGCAAATAACTAAATATCTTGAGTTTGAAATGCAAATTTGATAAGTGCATTCCACCAAAATAAGATGAATGGATGCAAATTTAAACATTAATGTGAAATAAATTTTTTCGATGTTTACATTTATTTAAAATTGGTCATTGACCGACTATCAATGAACAATCGTGAACCTGCAATTATACACTTTTATTTGTTGAATTTTTAAATTTATATTCTTATTAAATGTAAAAATACTTTCTTACTATTAATTTTAATTTTATTTGAATATTTTTTTGCTTATAATATTTATCAAGCTCTTTACCAGTAAATGATGTTTTGCTAGAAAAGACTAAAGTTGAATATACTTCATAGTTCACGTTGTAAATGTGCAATAAAAAGACAGACTCGACGTTTTTATATGTTCAATTGAAAGAACGATATAGAAATATTCCTTTATATTTAAAGAGTTAAGTTATAAGTACAATAGTGGTAATAACGGGATTTTTAGTCATTAGAGTTCGCAGCAGAACAACAAGCTCTTTCTGTTCCATAACTTGATGCGACCCAGATCAGACCATATGCTGAATCTTAACCAGGTTGAACTGACTAAGACGAACTTTTAAACAGAACTAATTATCAAACTCTAATTGAATTGTTTATTACGTACATTCAAGTTGAATGTTAAAATCTTTTTATTGGTTAAATACATTATAACGTACAGATAATGAATTTAGTATCTCTTACAAAGAATATTTAAATATAAAGTTGTTCTGTTATAATGAATTGTGATGTATAGGTGTTATTTTTCAAATTTTATTTTCAAACATTCTCATTTTAAGCTTTGATTTATTAAATGATTTTCACTATAATCTTTGGACGGATGGTTTTCATCTTGCTTTATTTCAAATGGTGAAAAACACTTATATTTCAGAAGTTGTCTACGTCAACCTAAATAAAAATAGGTTTGAGTTTTTAACACTTAATATTAAATAATCGATGAAACTCTTAAGGATAATTTAATATTTCAAATAATTGGTAATGGTTATTCCATTTTTAACTAAAACACTTCGTCGTGTTTAATTATATCCACAAAATTAACTTTTTAAACTTTTTCATAGTTTTCATTAAACTATTCTTTAATGACATTTCGAGTTTGCAAGAGTTGTCCTAACCGATTATCAACAGTGTTTCCTAAACACGTAATGCTGATATAAAGTATCACATGTTTTTATCAGTTCACATTAATATCAATGTTAAACAATAATAGGTTGAACATTTATTTATTCAATAGGAGTAATATTATTGAAACTATACTCATAAGCGATGTTTTATCAGGTTCGGTAAATCTTTAACATGCTACGAGGCAATGTGGTTCATGTAAAATTTCTAATATATATTATTTTTCCAGGTAAGTACATACAAAACTTCATTTCCCCACCACAAATGACTAAGTAATTATTAAAGAAACATTTACCAAAATCATCAATTTAAATTTATGTTAAGATATTCTTACAGCAAATATGGAATGGTATTACCTGTAAGCTAATATGATAATTGCTAACGATATTATCATAGAGTTTTTAATATTCATGAAAATATTCATTTACAAAATATTATGTTTTAATTTTAAGATAAGTTATGCAACTCTTACCTTTCTGTATAGATGCTGAACGAAATATTTATATATAAGAGTAATAAGAATATTGAATATTAAACACGTGTTTGAAGTATATATTTTCATATTTTCACCCTTGAAAATTAGTTAACGAATATAGAGTAGTGGTGTGATTTTTACGACATCTGTTTTGGGACTTAATTTAAAATTGAGAGATATTTTATATGTTGAAATAAAGGATAGGGAATAAAATATCTTAATTAATAAAACCAAAATAAAGAACAAGTTTATAGTATTTTAATTCAAGACTTAAATCGTAAAAAAAGAAAAAAACAATTATCTGTATGAGAAAATTTGTGGCAAATGGTTCCATCAGGAACTAGAGTGAGTTTATCACCCTATGATAATGCGAAGGCGTCTATAAAACTGGCCCTCTACTTTATTTTCTTCAAATCCTTCAGCAAAAAACATACATGTTTCTCAACTCAGGGGGGATTAATTTTATAATAAGAAATCTTATTGTGTAGACTTAATAACAGTTTAAAATTTTTGCTTTCACGTGCAATGTCCATTTTGCATAATAACTGTGAAATTCTTCATCAATGCTTATCTTGCATATAACATGTCAATAAAAAATCTATCAAGTATGTCGTAAAGTCCATTATGTCAATTAATTGATACTGTCTAGAAAATTTATTGAGTTAGAATCAATACCAGCAGTTAAAAAATTCATTCTATATATTCTTCAAAAAGAGGACCATATTCGTCTATAGGCATCGTGTAGCCATAACCTTTAGGAGGTGAGGTTTACTATGAAAAATGAGCATAACATTTTAAAATTGTATTAAAGGGTACTTACAAAAGTGATCTTGTTCATGTTACTATATACTAGTGATCTAACTACAGTGTTAATTTTAGTCCCTTTAAAATTGATTTGGTCCCTGTAAAAAAGCGTGCTAGTTGCTTTGTATTTGGTTAACGGAATAAAAGTTTTACTAAATACTCCCAACATAGAATTAGACCTATTGTTTGGACGATTCTGAACTACTCACAATGCTGAGCCTAATCATTTATGTCGAATCATATAAAAGAATGAATCATATACCTGGATATTGCAATAAGATCTTATTTCTGTAAAATTACGACCCATCTCCCAGCATGATTTTACCACGATAAAATGACACTAAAACCACCTCTATGGATGAATTCAAATGTATTTTCAATAAGTGAATTTTTCAAACAGTCGGTTTGTCCCAAAACAGTTGTAGGCCTATATGTGTACAACGTTTAGTATATAAACCCATTTTTTATTTTATTTTGAGTGTGTTTCTACGCCAGTGGCATTTTAAAACTTTGATCTCAATAAAAAACTGGGAACATTTCAGTGTATATGTTTTTCAGACGGAAAATCTACCTATCATGTATTTAATTTAAGTCTCTTATAAAACTTTTATTCTATTTATAATATAGTATAAATTTGTTTAAGTTATCATATCAGTTATCTTTCTCAATACAATGTGTTATCCTTTCTATAATTGTTAAACTAAATCGTGTTTGAATTATACTTTTTTTTACAATGGATACATGATTTTTTGTGTGTACGCCAAATAATTATATATTTTTGCAATTAAAAGTATTAGGGAACCTTTTATATGTTTAATATGACATCTAATGGTATATCTATTTCAATATAAAAACCCGTTTGATATGAGCCACATCTCCACCTCAACATCCGGTCGGAAGTGACGTCAGCTGTTTGTTGATGCATATCCAACAATCCATAAATTTTGTTTCAAGATTATTTGCTCCATGAATAAAAATCTGATGATTTAACCTAAGAGTCAGCCAAATGGCAAATGTATCTGATTCAAAATAAGAAAATTTCATTCGTTAAAAAATAAAAAATTAACACTAATACTTTCTTTTTACGTATTTGTATACTTTCATTGGGTCAATTTCAACTACAATATAGGCATAATTTAGCATGTTTGCTTTGTATTTACTCAATTAGCAATAAGCATTTCTATGGAGTTTCCCACTAAACCCAGTTTAATAGATAAATATAAACCTATGGCTTAGTCAAATCTTTAGCAATATGACGATTTAGAAATGATGAAGAACTTATATTCAAACAGTCTAATTATTTTAACACATGTAAAATATATTTATAAATCAATTATAAAACAGAAATGCTTTCCTTACACCATTAACAATGGAAAGACTTTTACTAGAAGCGCCTTTCGATATAATTAATGCCTATCCTCTTAAGCCATATCTACTTAATATCAAGGTGAACAATAACAACAGAAGGCAAATATCCACTTTCAAGAAAATAATTTTGCATTTCACTCGATTGGTTTTAAGGCTACAGAGTTTTCTGAAATACTAAGCAATAAGCAGTAAGTAATAAAGAAAGCCTTTCCTGTTTTCATACAGGGGAGTATAGAATCCACATAAATTACATAAACTCTACTGAAAAAATTGTTTAATTGGCCCCGGCCCAGAAAAATAAAACTTTGCCACTAAAAATATCATCGGATTTTACAGAATATTTCATTTGTTCATTTCCAATCGAATTAAATTCATAAATTATAAATAAATTAAAACCATTTAAAGCAAATACTTTTTACCTAGGGTTTTGATTACTGTTGTAAAATGTAAAATTATGTGTTAATTAAAACCCATATTTTGACATTTACTTCCGCTAAAAAGCCGCGAATAACCACGAGAGATAGCTAATTGAGTGTTTAGTTTATGCGGATAGTCGGCAGGGGGGAGGGGGTGGATGTGGATGTAGGAGAAGGGTAGAAGGGTAGCCAAGGGTCATTTACTAATGAACATGTTGAGGCTATGAATATATAATCAGCCCTCCGCTAAACTCTCTTTGCATGCATCCTCCGAGTTATCTTTCCGAGCATAATCCTCCTTTAAACCTTGTTATGCTTGCTGTTTTAGAATTCTAAAGAACGTGACTGAAAATTTAAATAGTTTTTAAAACTTTTAAATGTAATAATTATTAACATTTAATAGCATGTGTGATCTGATAGGCGAATCAGTTTAAACATTTATAAAACTTTTATAAAATTTATCATGTTCTTCAATCTAATTGTTGCACTAATTTGTTAATCTAATTAGCAAAGCAATTAGATTGATCGTGATTGCCTTCATTAATAGAATCATTATAAGGTCGCAAAAGATATAAAGTAATATCTTTATACGATAATTATCATGATGTATAAAATAAATTTCTTAATATTTTTGTTTCCCACTCCATCTTCAGAATCATGTACGATACGACACGATATACAAAAACAGATTTGTTTATACAAAGTTCTGAGGAATATAAGTACATATAAGAGATAGTATATGTAAGATACTAGCAAAATCTGCAATACAAACCAAATGAACATTTCCATGCACTTTTTTATTATTAGACTGAAACTCCAATTGCCAAAAAAAGAAACTTATTGAAGGCGAAAATATTGTCATAAAATCAGTAGATTTAATTCAATAATATCCAGAAAATCAAAATGGGAATGTCCAAATACAAGTCATTTTTTATTTACAGCTGATCTTCAAACTGTGGATCACATTGTTATTGATTGCTCTAATAAAAGATTGGTTGGCCTTCATACTACAATTGAGGTTATGCTGCAATGTTTCAGCTCTCTGAGTTGAGCTTTGTGAACATAGATCTGTTATTGAATATTTTATCACGGTTAACTTTTAAGAATTGTACTTGATTTTATGTCTTCATGTTTTTTAAATAATTTTCTAACATGTTATTAATTTTTTTTTATAAATACAGTTATTTAAAGTTAGTCTTTTTTACACAAAAAACATTGTACTAAAGAACTTCATTCAACTTACCAACAAATTATAACTAAAATAAAAAACTAAAATATTTTTTAGGCAAAGAGTACGACTTAATATTTATTAATGTTGAAAAATATAACAAATTATGTGGGTAGTGAAACAGAACTTTGAAATTTTTTAAAAAATGTTCAAGTAACATTCTTTGAGTTTTTAAATGAGAATATTATTTTCATAGAACTATGCTGGAATAGTTTTATTTTACATTATCACTAACTTTTTTGCAATGTTTTGGAGTAAAGAGTTTGATAATTTGTGTGGCCTCCCTGTGTATGTTGGCATACGTGTTATAATGATATTATTTGGTGAATAAATCTTACTATTTCTACACTTATTTAATTTAAGAAAAGTATTATACTTTTTGGAGAGGATAGTTGTTAATCGTTCTGTTTAGTTCCTGTTTATTTCTTATTATTGTTTTAACTATATATTTTGTTATAAACTATATTATAATAAAATATATTTTTACGTTTCAATTGAATATTTAGAGTTTTACTACATTTTTAAGTACTGTTTTTAAATTTCATTATTTTTATCAGTCAGCAACAGTGTAGTAGTGTTTATTATAAATTAATTAGCCTATGACAGTAATTAAATTGTATCAAACCTGGAGAGTATTATAAATAAATCATAAGTTTCTCAATCATTGTCAAGCATATATCAAAATTGATACAGGTTTGACAATCGGTCATATGTTCACCCAACACGTATTAATTTTAGATTTCAATCTGTCACGTGTTATATGTCGGTTCGTCCATATTATTCGTTCGTATTAATTAAATCCCCATGTTTAGTTGAATGCCAAAACATTATAAAACTTTAGTAATATTAATCCCACAATTACGTTACCAATATATTTACATCGTTTATTTTAACCAACCAACTCAAAATACAACTATTTAAACTACATAGCTCTAATTTCATAGGAAATATGTTTTAATTTGAGTAGTTTTTCTTTTGTGTGATTTTCGTTGAATTTGCCTAGGCACATATCTATAATATATTTAAAAAGATTTACATCAAAATATACATAAATGATTTATATTCTTAATAACTTTTTCATATCAGGTCCAAATTATAGTTTAATTGATAACAAGGACAATAGGGTTCATTTTACGTTGCTATCAAAGCTCTCGTCAAATTTAGGTTAGACACATTTCTCAACTAAAACTTTAGTTACAGGATGTATGTAATGCTAAATGTCTAAGTGGAATGGCTTTATTTATTAACGTAGTATTAATTTATTTTTTTAAGATTAAACGGTAACATTACACGAGACAATGTAATCAACCATGTTGAGGGGGTCCTGGATTGATGCGTGACCTACTGGCGAACTCGAAGCCGCTTTCTACATTACATATATGCAACTACTCTGTTATGTATGACGAACTAAACAAATGTAACAGTTTATCATTCCAGTAGAAAACATTTTGTTTATTTAAACAAGTCAAATTTATATTTTTTTTATTATTTTTAGTTTATATTGTAACATTAGATACATTTCATTCGGAATTAGATTTTAACATTTATGAATCAAGTGAAGATTTTTTTACAAATCTTCACTTTTACATCCGAAATTTAAAAAACTTTAAATTTTAAATTTAATTTAAAATTTAAATTAAATTAAAATTTAATTTAATTTAAATATTCTTAATTTAATTAAGAAATTAATATTATAATTTATTTATAAATTTAATTTTATAAATTAATATTATAATATTATAATTTAATATTATAAATTAATATTATAATTAATAAATAAGAATATTTATTTATTTATAATAAATAAATATTCTTATTTATTGTTATAATTTATTGTTATAAATATATAACAATAAATAAACAATCTTATTTATTGTTATATATTTATTTCTTATAACAATAAATAAGAAGTATTTATTGTTTACTTCTTGGTTGACTTTTTGGATGCTGCACTTGAACCTCGGAAAATGAGCTTTTGGGATATTTTTGGCCTTTGGTGTTTGGAAAATGAAATTAAAGTGAATGCTAGAAATTATAATGTAATAATAATGCCAGGAAGAGGCACATAATTGACTTTGACTACAGCCTTGAGCCTGTAGTTCTCTTATTTGTAGAATGAGCGTGGTGAAGGATCTGGGAGTGTTACTATCCGAAGATTTATCATCCAGTCATGATATTGCCAACATTTGTTATAAAAACAATAGAATGTTGGGGTTTATAATGCGCTTAACAACTGGGATTAACAATTTGGTCGCTCTGAAGACAATTTACTGTTCACTGGTGGTGATGTGGTGTGGCTTCACAAGATTTTAAACAACAAGGCCGACTGTTATCCACTACTTCAGCTTATCTTCTTTAGGGTGCAAGGTGTGATAAGGTCTCCAAATCTGTTTAGAAGAAGATGTCACCCTACAACTTACCAAGCCAACTCAACCATGGCCAGAATACAACGCTTGGTTAATATGGTGTGCTGAGGCATTGACTTCTTCTGTGGCAGCGAGTTCGTCACCAGGACAAGAGCTACGAGATCTTCCTCATGGACACTCTTTAGGAACGTGAGCCTGTTCCGTCGTTGCATGGTCAATTTTCAATGTACTTTTTGTTATTGTGTAGATTTTTCTTTTTCAAAGGTTACGTTATGTGTTTAATGTCATATTTTGTCAAGAAAGTTTTATAGTTGTTATGTTTCATATGTTCATGCTGCTGATATATGAATGTTAAGTATTATTACTATTATTGTTAAGAAAGTTTCTTGTTAGGTTTCAAAGTCAATACATGTTGTTCTTTAATTTTTTGCTCACATTTACCATAGTGTATGTTAAATAGTATTTATGATGATTTTATGAGTTAATGTTTATTTGTTGCATGTAGAACACTGTAATTCAATTGTAAGCACTAGTAGACAATTAAGACTCTTAATGTATATTTAAATTTGTAAGTAGTATACTTGGATTTATTAATTATTCTTTTGGTTGGGACATTCAATTTAAAATTTGAAAGTAACCATCATATTGATTATTTTGTAATGAACTAGAATAGAAATAAAGAAAATTAATTAGTAATATTTTTGGCCAAGTTTGTTGATGGAAAAGATAGCTTTGGTCTCTGAAAAATTAAGTGACTTGGGAAGCCATCGCTTTTCCACAGTTGGCTCTCTCTCTCTCTAGTGACCCTTTTTCTAGGGCTTAGTAATAATTCAAGATCTAATACAGTTGTGATTTAAAAGAAAATGTACTTACTTATAAAATTCAATTCTCGTCTTTACATAAAATTAACAATTGTTAAAAAAAAAAACATTGTTCCAGAGATTCTTTTCACTTATAAACATAAAATACTGTTAAATGTTCACAAAATTAAATTGAAATTAAAATTCACTTAAGAAAAACAAGCAATCATCTATTTAAATGTCATTAAAATAATTTCACATTCTTCTTTTTTTGTTAAAACGTTGGATTTCAAGATCCCCTCAAAGTTACGTCAATTTTAACCGTTATACTCGGTATACTGATAAACACCTGTATTCCGAAAAAAATCTGTTTTAAATTTTTTAAATTAATATCCTTAAATCTCATCGCTGATGAGAAATTAATAAACCTCTTTGTACCAGGTCGGATAGATAGTTGGTTGGTGGGATGATTCAAAATGTTATCAGTGAAAACGAGAGTAAAAACTGCCTTGCACTATTTATGGCAGCCTATATTACTAATGGTTAAAATCACATATACAATATTGACAAGAACGTAGGCAAAAAATCTATAGATCCGATTTATGATCGATCTAATCAAATTTATCAGGCTAACACGACTCCCAGATTACTCGTCGCTAGTTCATCAGTGGGAGGCTAATCTAAGATGAGAAGGGAACTCCAGTCATCCGTCTATTAATTATATAGCAATATTTGTTACTGTAAAGAGATTACTTTAAAACATTATGGGTATTAAAATGAAAAATATACATTTTACTGTTTAAGCTTTGTTTTATGTTAGTGTGCATAAATAATGTATATAATAAGTATATAAACTACTAGTAAAAAACTATTTTTATAACTCGATTTCCTATGGGGAACGCCTTTTTTTACTTAATAGCTTATAAGAAAAATAAAACTTTCTTGTTAGTTTAAAGATTTTATAGTTGAATTTTTTATCGATCTTCACAATTATGTATTAAATATCGAGATCCTTCAATTTTATGTTTTAAAGATCTCACTGTGTTATTTCTTTGTTTAGAATTTTCTTTCGTAGCCTAATACAATACAATTTATGATCTTTTATTTTATTCGCGCCCTTTAACTGTATATTTAACAAAAATAACTGATTTAAATTCAAATATATTTAAGGTTATACCAATGAAAATTTTTAACTGTAGTGTAGGACTAACGATTACAGTGAGAAGTTTAAGATTATCGAATTGATGATCTTCGCTAAATATAACAGTATTTACCATAAACTTTGCTGCTAATAATCTAAATGTCAATATTTTAAAATCCTCTCTAAGCTATTATGTACCAAGCCTTGTTACTATATCCATTGCTCATTGTGTATTTTATGTGCTTACCGAAAAAACTAAATCAACTTAAACTGTAATAAAACTCCAATCCAAATTAAGTTCGACCGATAAATTTTTTAATCATTTAATTAAACCTAGTATTTGTTTACACATTTAACAAAAGCCGAAGTAAATTATGGTGATTTAGGCTAATTAATTATCTCATGAAACAACTTATTTGTTATTGATATTATGTTAATTATGTTATGTAAGGGTTTTATGTTATAAAACCCTTACAATGATACCAAAAAGCAACAGGATTAAGTACTTTTGACCAGTTATTTCAGGAAGCTGAACAGTTGGATGCTTGATTGAGTTATCAAATCCCTTCAAAAACTATACTTTATCATTTTATATGAATCCCACGGCTGTTACCTTTTCTAGAACTTATTTCTTTTATTTTGATAAGTTTCGGTAAACATTTTTTTAGTTTTTATAATTTATAAACATAAAATCTATATAATGTAAACTAACTGTACCTCTATTTAAGTTAATAAAACAGTTCTAGTTCAAGTTTTTATATGTTATTATTTTTTTTCCTAATGTTATTTTCTGACATTTTACCTATAAATCGTAGTACATTGGAGGAGAATGTGCTCGGTAAGCTTATATAATTGTTTGCAGTGTTGATTAAATAACCTATGACATAGGCCACCTACATTGTTGATAGTTATCATTATCCAAATTTATTTCTAGTGTGATGAAATTTCTATAATCCTAATTATAGAGTACAAATACAATAAGAGGTAAAATAAATAATCGTTGTTAATACGACTGCGTCATTAAAGCACTCTTTAAGTAAATACAATTTGAACCCTACCTAGTGAATATACATACCAAATTTGATCAAGTTATGTCAATAGATATGTGGGATAAAGTGTTTGGTAAATTCCCTATAAGAATAACATGGAAAACATATTTTTAGATTTTCTCCGTAACCTGATAAGCCAAGTAAAAATTCAAAATAAAAAATTGGTTGTTTTTAAGCTCTTTTCAATATTTTTAGTTCAAATTGTAAAATTAAAAAAAATTCAGGTCACACAATGACAAAAACCCATTTTTGACCCTTTTCAAACCCCATAAAACCCCGATCCCTTAGCCTGATATGCTGGTTCGCGAAAACCTCAAAGACCTCAAAATGAAAAACATGGTTCCGGCCTTAGGTCTTACCATGGCTACTACCGTATTAGCGTATTCCCTATAGGGAAATTCGCTAAAACGACTAGGTTCAACTGTGAAAAGATGGAAATAAATTTAAAACGATAAAACAATGCACATCCCAATTAGGTTGTAGCTTGGTGGGAGGATTGGTTTTAATGTCAGCCTGGGGTCACCTGCTAATGAACATGCTAAATCCATTCATGTTCAATATGTAGCCCAGAGCTCAAAAATATTATGTATGTACTCTTTTGTGTACATAAACATAGTGTTTGGTTTTAATAAAATGATTAAAGTTGTTTAAAATAAGTATTACTACTACACCCATTTACTACCTGTAAAACATTTAATCATCCACACAAATAAACATGAATAAATATCTTAGACACATTCCAGTTTGGAATTTCAGGTTATTTGCTATAAATACATTCACTATAAACTTCTTACCTTCAGTTTTACTTATGCACAAATATTAAGTATTATTTTTCGGTTTTGTTTTATTTTGAGGTGTGATAACATTTTAGGGGAAGGATTATTTAACAACAGTAATTATTATAAGTTTACAGTAAAAACCTTTAAAAGATAGTATATTTGTTTATTTAAATTTAAGATAAGTAAACAATAATTTTTAGATTGAAAACTATTTCACACCTTGAATAAATAATAGAAGATGAATCTTTTACGCACTTACAAGTTTGACTGAAATACATGTTATATAAAAGAATATTAATTTATTTTTCCCTTTAACAATAATAATCATAAAAATGAAAGCAGTAAGAGCTTTAGTTCTTGTATTTTTTACAAGGCATGACCTTGCATCCATCTCAGAGTTAGATAAACGCAGCTCAGTTCTTGATGGACCAATTTTCCCACCCGGCCGCCACTTAAACTAAGGGATTTGAGACATTTTCTCTAATGCATTAAGAAAACCCTGGGAAAATGTAAGTTGAATTATGTATTATATTTGTCATGAAAGTGAGTAGTGTAAAATTGCGGCCGCTGGCCCAGTTCAAGGTCACCTGAGGGATGACGTCATCGAGGTCAATGACCTCACCGATGACGTCATCGATGACGTCATCGATGACGCAATCGATGACGTCATCACTAATGACGTCATTTCGATGACGTCACAGAAATGACGTGCTGATGACGTCATCACCCCTTACGTCATCAAAATGACGTCACCGACGCCACTAAGGTCAAGGTCACGCAGAAACTTAAAATTTTTTAGCACTTTTGCCGTTTCTCGCACTACGCTCCGAGTTTCAGTCAGAGTCCCCGTGACCTTGACCACTTGGAGCGAATTTTCGACAAGAAACGGCAAAAGTGCCAAGTTAAACTCGAGTTTCTGACATGACTCTGCCTAAATGGGCAATCGGTTATCCCTCAGGTGACCTTGAACCAGTACAACGCCCGCAATTTTATGTTACTGTGACCTTGAACACTTAACAACGGAGCGCCGACACCGATGCGCACCCCACGACAGCCACCGAGTGACTGACTATCAGGCTCTGTGTACTCTAGGTATATGGGGAAGTGGAGGGGGAAATCTCAAGGTCATCCAAATGGAGTTTTAAAAAAGTTGAAGAGTAGAAAGACTACTCTTGTGCTTCCTGGGTTAAACTCGAGTTTCTGACATGACTCTGCCTAAATGGGCAATCGGTTATCCCTCAGGTGACCTTGAACCAGTACAACGCCCGCAATTTTATGTTACTGTGACCTTGAACACTTAACAACGGAGCGCCGACACCGATGCGCACCCCACGACAGCCACCGAGTGACTGACTATCAGGCTCTGTGTACTCTAGGTATATGGGGAAGTGGAGGGGGAAATCTCAAGGTCATCCAAATGGAGTTTTAAAAAAGTTGAAGAGTAGAAGACTACTCTTGTGCTTCCTGGGCGACCTCATCAATCTCTAATGGATCTGTAAACCAATCCGATCTGTAGCGGCAGGAGTCCAGAAAACAGGTGCACCACCCATCAGGTTGTCCGTAGCATTTCCGACAATTGGTAAGATTGGAGAAGTGAAATTTAATACACCGCTGCGGACAACAAGTATAAAAGTATTTGGATTTGTAGATTTTGAAAGTTTGTAGTACCGGCGGTGGCAGCTGTTGGTTCTTGCATCTACACCTGCAACATCCGAAGCATTCACATTGCCGGCAGGCCAGCCCATCCACTTGCCACTTTGGTAAGAGGAAACACTTATCCTCACAGCAATAGGTTGTCCCCGTCTCTTCCTCCCAACGCTTCTTTGCACAATATGTGACGCCTTGTATCTCCAAACACCTATGCTCGCAACATGAGATGCGCTTACTTTCCATAGTTGATGTTGCTTTGACGAGGGAGCACGATGAAGTGATGCTGTGGTCAGTAAGAATGGGGTTTATATAAACTAAGGTGAGTGGAGGGGGAAAGGTCAAGGTCATCCAAATGGAGTTTTAAAAAGAAAAGAGTAGAAAGACTACTCTTGTGTATCTATAGCGATTTCATTGATAGTGAGTGCTTCTGTATGCCAAGTTGATCTGTACTGACAGGCTCCTAAATAGTGTTTGCAAAAACCTGCAAAATGATTGTTGCACAATTTGCAGCCAGTTAGCTGTTTTAATGTGAATTCAATGCAACGTTCAGGGCAACAAGTGTACTTATGCCCTCTCATCTGGTACACATGGAATGTCTTCAACTCCGGTTTCGGCTTCTTCCAAGACTTGCACTTACACATGCATTGACCAAAAGCTTCACATTTTCTACACGCCAGGCCATCCGCAACATCAATGTCATTCGGCCATGAAAAACATTTCCGTTCGCAACAGTAGTTGAGTTGACTCTCCATGTTGCTGTGGTGAAGGTGCGCGATGAAATGATGCTGCAGTCATTGAGAGTGCACCTTAAATAAACTCAGTGGAGGGGAAAGGTCAAGGCCATCCAAACGGAGTTTTAAAAAAGATAACTAGTCGTCCTCCTCCTCCTCATCCGTTGTACTTAGAGAGCTGTCAGACGAAGAGCCCCGTGCAGGTGCTCCCCAGATGAAAAACAAATCAATTTTAAAACGAAGACCAGGATCTTGCATCATCAATTCCTTTAATTTGTCACATACTAAGTCGACCTTGTGTAAGGTGTCAACAACAAGCTTCCAATTCGTTGGTTCAATATAACTTGTAGTAGAGTCTGCCTCGCTGATAACCACATCCTCCGGCCGTATTGGAGTGTAAAGATGTGTAAAGTTCTTCGGCTGTAGCT
>CM061536.1:94688433-94801756 GCA_030545055.2 Neoaliturus tenellus
ACTAGTCCTGTGCAAGGACTGTTGAATTATATAGTCCAGCTTATATAATAAATATATATATATACCAGCTTAGACCTAATGTTTTGGACCTAAGATCTAAACCTAAGACCTTACACATGATTCCCAAGCCCTCAAACCTAGCAGCTAACGCTTTGGCCTATAAAAGAGACCTATTAGCTATTAGCTGCTGGTGAATAATGGGCCCTATTCACAAGTCAAAGCCTTAGCTGCTAGGTGTTAGGGAATTGGACTCAGGTGTAAGGTCTTAGGTTTAGATCTTAGGTGCAACACATTACGTCTAAGCTGGTGGCTAATTGGTCCTATTCACAGGTCAAAGCCTTAGCTGCTAGGGTTTAGAGCTTTGGACTCAGGTGTAAGACCTTAGGTTTAGATCTTAGGTACAACTCATTAGGTCTAAGCTGGTTTCTAATAGTTCCTATTCACAGATCATAGCCTTAGCTGCTAGGTTTCGGGGCTTTGCAGGACCATTTGAATACAATAGTCCCCGGACCATTAAAATACAATAGTCTCCACGCCAGACCATTTAAATACAATAGCCCCACGCCGGACCATTTAAATAATAGTCCCCACGCCGGACTATATAATTCAACAGTCCTTGCACAGGACTAGTCCTCACACAGGACCATCTGAATACAATAGCACGCGGGACTAGTCCTCACACAGGACCATCTAAATACGACAGCAGGCGGGACTAGTCCTTGTGTAGGACCATTTAAATACAATAGCATGCAGGACTAGTCCTTGCGCGGGACTATCTAAATACAATAGTCCTTACACAGGACTAGTCCTTACGTAGGACTGTTAGGAAATTCGCACAGTCTCCCTTCTCTATCAAGAAATTAGCCCGAAATCAGATACAAACTGGCCCAAAACCATTCAAAAATGAGGTTTACAAGGGTCGGTTAAGAGGGCGCCTCGTACTTCCCTCGTACTTTTTAAATTTACCATTGGCAAAACCTGATCAAAATGCTGGAAAATGGCTGGAATTAGCCTATAATCAGATAACAACTGGCCCAAAACCAGTTAAAAATGAAGTCAATAGTCCTTGCACAGGACTAGTCCTCACGCGGGACCATCTAAATACAATGGCACACGGGACTAGTCCCCACACGGGACCATCTAAATACGACAGCACAGACTAGTCCTTGTGTAGGACCATTTAAATACAATAGCAAGCGGGACTAGTCCTTACGTAGGACTGTTAGAAAATTCGCACCCCCTCATGGTGCAGTCACCCTCCTCTATCAATTTTTTATGCCTCGGAATTCCTGTAAAGTGCTGTAAAATTGCCAAAAAGTGGGCCAAAATCACAGAAAACCGGTTAAAATAGGTCTATAGGACTGTTAGGAAATTCGCACCCCTCGCACCCCCTCATGATGCAGTCACCCTCCTCTATCGATTTTTTTGCCTCGGAATTCCTGAAAAAGTGCTGTAAAATTGCCAAAATGTAGGCAAAAATCATCGAAAACCGGTTAAAAATGGGTCTACAGGACTGTTAGGAAATTCGCACCCCTCGCACCCCTCATGGCCCCGGAGCAACATATCTATACTACTAAAAATTATTTCATTTTCCAGCCATATTTTGGCTTAATTTTACTACACTAAGAGGTTACACTGGACTTTTTTATGGTGCGAAATGTCTATTTAAACTATCATTTCAATGACGTTATTGACCTTATGCGAAATTTAAACTTTCACTCGTAATAGGGCTGTATCAGAGCTGATAGTGAACAAAACGTTTCACTATTTATTATTATCATTACTTCCTAAAATTTCATCACTCATGAATGTATCAACAGTGTGGTCGTTATCTTAAGTTAATAAAATTATTTTTTGCCATATTTATTGAAGCAAACATACTGAATTTAATATATATAGTTTTCAAACAATATTTTCTTATTATACATAATATTGTTGCAATGTAGTGATATTTGTTTTCCTAAGTTCATTGTTATTAAATTTATGTTCTTAATATTGAAATAAAGAAGAATATTTTATGTTTTAAATTACAGGTCAAGTGTCAGCAACAAACTTTCAATTTATCTAATGAACCCTTAAATATTTAAAATGTTTATTTCTCAAACTCTTAGTGAATGGCATCCACTTCAAGAAATGAATAAACTCTATTGACTTGTTTCAATCTGACTCGATTTTCTTAGTTTTCTTATTTTCTTCAGAGTAATGTTAATTAATTAGAAATGTGTTATCTTTTTTACGATGAAAAATAAAATAAAAATTGTTATTGCAACTATTTAGAATGTGATAGGATTTTCTTACAATATTATGCTATTTTCTGTAACTAAGAAAGTTCAAAAAAAGTGTGTGAACCAAAAATTACTATATAGCCTATTAGTAAAAGGGAATAAGAATTGAAAATCTAAAATTAGACGTACATTTTCTATAAAATTATAAGTCTATTTGATTGAATGTGACAGTGAATTTATATATATATATATATATATATATATATATATATATATATTTGTTATATCAAGTCTATATGTCTATATATTAAGTCTATATTTGTCCATATATAAAGTCAATGAGTAACTATAATAATTTAGCTGTTATATTGTGATACAAATACATGAAAAATTTTTAAGAACCAATACAAAATATGATTATATTTCAAGTCTCACTACACCTAATACGATTTCCCTGATGTGTATATTTGAAAATTTTATAAAGATATGTTACTAATTATATGTTTGTAAAGATGGTGTACTATATATCATACATTATAATTTCACAATATACACTGTAACTCATTACCGAATTATGGCCATTCGGTAAATGTTTTGTATTTTGTATTAAATTTTATTTAAATGTAATTATTTAAATGTTTTAAATTTATTATTTAAAATTATTTAAATGTTTTGTATTTTATATATTATAAAAAGTGATTTGTAAAAGTTGATCTTATTTTATACGTTTCCGAAATGTATAAAGGTCATTGAAGGATTATAAACATACATTATATGTTAGAATATAATTATAATGAAACAAAAAAAAATGGTTTTTAACTTAAACGCACGGTAGAAAACATATTAAGTTTCCAACAAATTTGTAATAACAAATTGGTAACTTCATATTTTTTACAATTAAACATTTGTATTTTTACATGTAAGAACCACGTTCTTTCTCTCCACTCACAATTATTATATTTTACAATATTTAAATCAGTTTTACATAATTTCCAACAATATAATAAATAAATACTAAACAATAAAATAATTTAAATATATATAAACATCATCCTCACCATTGTATAAACACGAAATATTTAAAAAGATTTTGAAATATTACATTTATAAATTTAATTTGTCTCACTCTTTTTTAAATTCTGTTAGACTTTTCCATTCTTTTCTAATTCACATTATATCCGGGTCAGGGAATTTCTGTAATGTAAATATAAAATTATCCTGACATATAATCCCAGCATTTAAACGTTTTCGAAGGACACGTTAAGCCGTGGATCTCGTCTACCAAAGGAGACTACTAATGTACTAAGGTACTAATGAGATCAGAAAATTTATGACCATAATTCAACATAATAGTCCCAGAGCAACCTAAAAACTGTTTTATACTAGTTGCGCAGTTGAAATAGCGTACATCAAACGAAGTTGTCATAATACTGTGGAGAACTATGACAATTTCTCCTCCTTCATAATCCAATCATGTTCTAGACAATGGGGGTGAGGGAATACGGCGGGCGTGTAAGCCCCTAGCTGGAACATGAGTGGACAGTCGGTTGCTTGGCCGTTTAGAAGGCAGAGTGGACCGTTGACACAGTGCACGGGGGTTGGTGCTCTGAGTGGTCAAGCGGCCGTCTGATGTCCCGTCTCTAACCCCTTCTCTTCCTTCAATATCTTATCATTCCGGGGGCTTGCGCAGAGTAACGTTCAGAGGCAGACGTGCTTAACGGTTCGGCCGGGGTCTCCTTATCCATCAATAACAACAACAACAACTAGAAGGTAACACGCTCTATAAACTCGTTTAAGATTTTTTCTGTAAATATTGTTTCTCACTATTGCACAAATACCCAAAGAATTTTTCTATCATGTAATAACACATCCTACATTATATTGAAGTCCTCCTACATTATAATGGTACTTTTCTCTTATTACGCATTATAAGTGCTAAACAATCCGGTTCTATAGGACTTCTCGCTTCAACGACGCTTGCATTATAAAAGTCTTTAAGCTGTAAAATCGCAAATCCTTACCAACTTGGGAGCTCAGTCCCCTGTGATTCCCGCTGTTGAAGGTGTAAAGTTGTTTACGGCGCTTGGTAATTTAATATCACTAACGTTGTCTAACCTCTGTATTTTATAAGGCTCCTACTTTATACTAGTATATTAATCCGTTGTTTTGAATGTTTGAAGCGAGCTTTATTTATACCTATTTAGGCTATTTAGATTTTAAGTGTGTTTACTTAAAGAGTAAAAGTTTATTGATGTAATATAAATAAACAAATATTTTAAAACTTTTGCCGATTTTTTGTTTATTGTATGTCATTTTACATCATTAAAAAAATATATATATTCCTATAGATCTGGGTTGATCTTTTGCTTTATGATTACAACACCCCAGACCACGAAACCCTAGCAAATGATTCACAAAACTGGTACAGTTTTAGAGTGCTACAAATGCAAAATACATCAGTTTTGAAATTACGACACTTAAAACACTAAAATAGTTTGTTACCCACATCCATAAAAGTTCTAAAAAGAACCACGCATTGCATTTATGTTTGTAAGAACGCCACAGTTGTTGAGTCATGCAGTGCTTTACTACGTGTAGACTAATGGGGATGTATTTATAACCCGTCATTCTAGCTAAAACTACTTTTTTACATGTCCATTAGTACAATATGTCTAAATAAATGTTTTTAAATTAGCCTTATGTTTATTTACTTGTTAAAAATTCTATAGCTAAAGCAAGGCTGGTTGAATATTGTTAAAAAAGTCAAGGATAAGGTTAATTAGGATAAAAGGAAAACGTTAGTTGTCATGTTCACTTAAAATAGATTTTTCCATAGTTAAATAGCACTAAAAGTACGAAAAAACTTAAAAGTAAGATAAAACCCTTTTTCATTTTTTTATTTTTATACAAAGTTCTTGTAGAGAGTGTAAAAAGTATGGGGTGGAGGTGTGAAACCAACAGCTAAGCTATGGCTTATTTAAATATCCTATGAAAAGTTAGAAGCATTTAAAATGTCCGAAACACACACAGCTAACTTTGTTCATTGTGTGATTAATAATGATTCAAAACAATTCGACCTTTGTGAGTAAAAACTCCAAACTCC
The DNA here is from genome assembly GCA_030545055.2 of Neoaliturus tenellus. Lineage (NCBI taxonomy): Eukaryota > Metazoa > Arthropoda > Insecta > Hemiptera > Cicadellidae > Neoaliturus > Neoaliturus tenellus. The sequence continues at coordinate 94,693,762 of CM061536.1, forward strand.
ACTAATACTAATCCATCACACTCATCTAGGTCATATGACCTTTAAAACTACGAGCGCAGATTCGTGGCTGCCTTAAGAAATGTATTTATTATATGTTAAGTAGTAATTTTTGTTACTTTGATTTGTTGTTTAATTGTTGCAAATTCCCATTTTAGTTTTGTGAAGTACCTCAAACCCACCAATTGGAAATATTTAATTAGATAGTGCGTATAAAGTGAAAATTATATAATATATTAGGTTGTATCATGGGAGTAATTCAATCTTTTTGCATTTACACAGGTGTGAAAAATGTTTTATTGACTTAAAACGTTGTGCTTAGTTAATTTTTTATATTTCATTCAAAAGATTGCATTCTGTAAAAAATAATAAAGATGTGTCGTTTTATACGGGGTTTAAAAATTAATTAATGAAAATAATAAACAAAACAACATACAATAGTCTAATTGTACTCACAATTCCTCTGGCACAAATTGAAGAATCTCACCTGCAAAAGAAATGGTTTTAAACATATTATAAAGATTTTGTTCCTGAGATTACTTGAATAAGACAACTCTTGAATTAATTCTACATGTTACAAAATATTATAATAACTATACAATGTCTAATTTAGTATAACTAGATATAGCCTATCATACAATAATTAATTCATTGATCGATTGGCTCTTTCTAGTTAGTAGGCAATCGTGAGAAAATGTTGGCAAAATAATTTTACACGATGTCAATTATCTTCGTCTTAATAATGAGTTGGCTTTACTATTTTTTGCAACTAAAAGGTGAAGAAAATTAATTTTAAAATCGATTTAACTTTTCATAAAAACAAAAAAAATGATACTAATAAATGTGAATGCATTCGGTAAAAACGCCTATGTAATTTATCTAAATTGATTCGGTTTAACAGAGATATACACGAAGTAAATAAATGTTACAAATTAATTCACATTACCGATGGCAATAGATATTGTACATATATTAAATGGTTTTCAATGAGAAAGTTATCTTTTTCGTTACACATTTCAAGGTTTGTGGAAATACAGTAAGAGATCCAGATTAAGAAGCCATTTAGATTTTCCGATTTTCTTTCAAGCGTGCAGCTCAACAAAAGAGAATGGTTTCTTAGTGTAGTAAATCTTACCAGTTGTTTTTATAACATAATAATTTTTTTACATCACCAATTTTATTACATTTTTGGATTACAACCATAGAGAATTGTTTTATTGTAAAGAAAGTCTTTAACAGCTTACAAGATAACACCCTAGGATACAAATTTGGAGAACAATGTTTTAGTTTAAACTAAAAGTAGTACGTCTTAAAAAATGTATTAAGATTTAAACGCTTAAACAAAACTAAAAGTCTTTATCTGAATATTAAACCTGTTAGTTGATTTATTAACATTATTTGTAAGGGATTTATTACTATTATAACATTTCCATGGTCAAAGCTATTACCCAAAGAGAGTCTGCAATAGATTTTTTTATGAATTGAAAAGGATTTTTATACTCAAATTTTCTGAATACTGGAATTTAACTTTTGGGTTTCATTACAGTTTTCTTTCTTTATTGTGCCTTACATACTTTAGCTGATATAAAGTTAGCTGAGATCCGAATTTCCGCTGGGAAGTTGTTTGCGACAGTTTGTAATTCTGCATCAGTCACGTCTGCTGCTTACACTCCATCTTAAAACTTACTTTGCCTCTGCTTATACTTTCTAGAGGATATAAGAACTTGTTTACATATACAGTTATATACGTACTTTTCAATGTTTAGGTTAAATATTTTTGGTGAAAAGTATTGAAATATAGTTTCTACTAATATTTTACTGACTAATTCGAAGGAAGCCTATGATAATATGTCACATATATACTTATTTTAGTGTACTGTCATAAAAAACTCTACTACATATGCATTCATTCGTTTAATTGTTTATATTTATCATAAGAACAATTTCGTGGTTTAATTCACACGATGCTGGAATAACTATTTTTACTTAGAAAAAATTTAGGATTATTGTTTTAGTCCCTGCATTTTAAACGTATTTATTTGGGATAAATAACTTATTTAAACTTAAAGAAAAATAACTATATGTATTCTATTGTATATTTACTTAATATTAAATTATAATTGTAACTAAACCATATTTTAAAAACATATTATTAAGAACTTGTATAAATATAGTTTACTGTTTTTTATAACCTTTTTATCCCAGTTTTTTTTAATTAAAAGTCTTATTGATGTTAAACTCAAGTTTTTCAATAAATATATTTTTCATTGCACTAAAGGTATATGTATCATTGAACTAAATAATTATAAGTTCATAGACGTTACTAAACACTGATAATGAAATATAGGATATGATCTTCTATATGTTTGTTGCCTTCTTGATTTATTATGTGAGTGAATATAAAGTAAATAAATTGTATTTATTGCTGAAGACAAAATAGGTATTTTGTAGCATGTGCCAAAACATATGAAGTATTTGAAATATACATTGAGAGAAAATGTAAGACTATCATTTGATTGAAATAATAAAATGTCACATACAAGCACAAAAGACAATTAATTTTTAAATAAATTTATTATTAATATGTATTTTATCAACATTAAAAAGTTGATTCCAGACTTAATTATAACAACGTACAAAGTTTTAAAGTAATTTAATAACGTTTTTAAAAATTTAAAGTAATTAAATAACGTTTTATTTAATCAAATATTATTGTTGTTTATGACACAAACTTATACGATACAAATGTTTGGTGGTTCACTTTTGATTGTTTCAATGCAAATTCTTCATATTTATATTGTATTGACCAACCTTAAAATATAAAAGTCCCATATTCATTTTCGACATTTTAAATTTTTCGGTGATGTACAAATATTGACATAAATGTAATACAATCTATATGTTTTAACTGGTTTGTAAAATTTATAAATTTCATAGTAAAGTTGCTAAAACTCTTATATAAAAATTTTGTTACTATAAAGTCGAAACTGTGTATTTCTAAACATTAATATTTCGTTACAAAACTTTAAATAATTTTGATAGAGGTATAAAGCATACGAATTTTCTTCATAAATCTTCTATTTTCGAGATGATGTTCTTAAGGAAGCAATGAATGATTCTAAATGATTATTATATCAAAATATTTGGAGAGTCAAATGATTTTTGGTCAATTACATCTTACATACCACACAGTTATATTGTATTTTTATTTATCACAATCAGTTTACCGGAATATTCCCCCTAAAGACATGATTGTGTAATGCATAAAAATGCAGCTCTTATACCTAACGTGAAACATGTGACTACGCGTGTTACATTGTACGTGTCTGCCGTAGGGTAGTGATATCAATGACAGCCTGTCGGCTGACGCCACATCATGACACTTTACTCTGTACCCGTCAACGTAAATCCAAATTTGGTTCGTCTCTTTGTAAGGTTAAATAAATCAAAAATTTAACCGCCTCAAAATTTATCTGCGATTTGTTTATGTTTTGACTTTGTTTAGAACGAAAGTGTTTGTGGCAAATGTTGAGTTTGAAGACGAATTATAAATATAAAAGACTCAAGTTTTGTAAGGTGATAATTTATGAAATTTTAAAGTTAAGATGACACAAATCTGATTTGGATGAATGGATACTACTTTGATTAATTTTACTTTTATGTAGTTTAAGACAACTACTCGAACAGTGAATGGAAAATAAATAAATTAAGATATAATAATTAGGAAAATTTAATTTATTTAAAAATGATACAATATAAATTATCTATTGCGTCATACAAGCAGTTATTATTTTTTAAGGGAATGTCCTCCCTTTCTAGCTATTATTAGTTCTAGACGATTAATCAAAAGTCATAATTTTTACTTTTACCCAGTATCGAAATTCTATTAGGTTCACTGAAACTATCAATTATAAGAGTAAAGTGTATTACTATATTTAATATAATTCACTATATTATTTCCAGAAAAAATCTATACTAATGAAAAAAATTTAATTTCATTATTATGTACAAGATTGTTTTGAATTTGAGGATTAAAATAAATTTTAAAACTTAAGAAATCTTAATAAACTTTGTGAATTAAATATTATTTTTAACTAGGTTTCACCAACTTTACGTGTTACGTGACTTAACATTCTTGGAATTAAATTTCATCGTAGTGCGAAGTTGTTTATGACAGTTGTTAGTTTAGTGTCTCTGACGTGGGCTTTTACATCACAATACTTCATAAAACTTGCTTCATCTTTGTTTCTTTTTTATCATTTTTAAACAACAGTACGTTTGTGTTTTTCGTATTAAAATATTAATTTTGTTGGCAACATATTAAATAACAATGTGATTTAATAAAATATTTGAGTTTTTTTCAATAATACAGTTATGATTATTTATATTGTCTTTGCAATATGAATCCTGTTTTAGTAGTGATAAAAAAATAAAAATCCTAATAAGTATATTAATATATTGTTTTTCATTAACTTGAGACATAAAATTAAAACACGAAAATTATATATTGTAAATAATTGTATGTTTATGATTTAACAATTATTTTTAAATTCCTATTTACATTTTACAGTATATAACGATTAATTTTTATTGAATTACCTTAAATATGTAAACTGTGAAATACTATTTTACACATGTAAGGTAAATGATGAACGAAAGCTCGTTAAATAAACAACGACCTGCCCTCCCTACGAGCACGTCAAGTAGTTTAGAGGCACACAACGTGGGATCCAAGTGCTTATCACCTAATGAGCCTATTGCCTGCGTTATCTTAAGCAAGTAACACAAACTGTAGGCTAATGCGACTTAGCAACATCGTGAGTTACGTTGTACTGATACAACTGAACAACAGATTATACTCGTGGTGATATATGATTAAGATAACATTTTTTGTTATACATTTAAAAACATTTTACGATATAAATGTATATAATATAGGGTTAACCGAGCCTTTTTTGTTGGTTTTACTTCACTTAAGTAATAGTATCATGGTAATGACGCTTTAAGGTTTTCACCAATTAAACATTTTCACAGGTTACAGCAGTTTCAAAACCAACGCTTAAAAGTAGAATTATTTTATTTTTGTTTTCATTTTGTTATTATTTTGCAGCATTGAAGGCAACCCATGAGACCAATGTTGGAAAAATATAATTCTTAAACTTAGTGTTAGAAAAAATCTTTTTTTCTTCTCTCGACGCTGTTCGAAAACTTATTTTTGAACCAAAACACTCTCAAATACAAAGTGTAACCAAAATTTACCCGCTGGATATCAAGATCGTAGAAAATATATCGCTACAGACACTCCTCGCATGATATCTAAACATAATCATAGGTATATAATTTATACCTATTTTTAACAACTCAAAAAATTACACATTTTTTTATAAATCGAATATGTAACAGCACGTAAAAAGTAAATGTTGAATTAATTTTAAATTAAAATTATTTATGCCGTGCATGCAGGGTTAAAACAATAATTTTATAACTAATTATGTTTATTAAAGGCTATTGAAACTTCTTTTAAAATAAATGGAATCAAATAAATAGTTTAGGGAATAATGAAAAATAGTTCAAGCTTCATAAGCTTTGCCAATCAATTTATTAAATATTATATTAAAGCAAATTTTAATTTTGTAATTGTATTTTGATATGGATATAAAAGATTCAAATATTCTCAACTATGAAGAAGTCTATGGAAAGTATAAAACATTTATCGATTTATGTAGATTGTTTCAAGTTAAAGATTCGTTTGACAGATCCGAAGCTCAAGTATCGACATACTGTCACATTCTACCTTTAGATTTTGCCTGTTACTGTTGCATCTTTGTCGTGTACTTTAGTCCGCAAACAGGTAGACCTGAATCTAGTCTTTCATAATATTTAGATAAAAGTTATTTTTTAATTTAAAACTCGAACTAAGAAATAATTATTCAGGTTTTTTATTTACACCATAATTTGATACAAAACTAAAATAAATAATGTTGTTCAGTCTGATGGAAACGTCTATCAACATGGGGGGATGGGAGTAAAATTAAGCGTGGAAATTTCATTCCCTCACCCCAACTCCTAACTCAAAAATTTCAAATACAAAACCCCAATTTTATGTATTTTTTTTATTGTACACACAATTAAAAGTCTTTTTAAGATATTTATTTGTTATTTAAAAAACTCTTTTCATAAAAACAAAGTCTTAAAATTATATTTTTTGTCCGCCATATTGGAAAAAGATCATTTAAGCTTAAATGATAATGTTTATGAGTAAAATGTTCTCTAAACACCAATTTAAATACAGACTTCAGTATTTTTAATTTTACTGAATAGTATTGGAGTTAGAGGCAATAAAAGTTTGCTGCATGTTATTCTTATAAAAATGAACTTCAATTGTCTGTAGCTCCCTAACTGTTAACTTCAGAGGAAAATATCACATATTAATAAATGAATGAATGAATGAATATCTTTTTTATTTTCCAATCATCAACATAAAAATAAACAGTTTGATCATACATAATAATATATACATTTTTATGTATACATATATTAACATATACATTTTTAATTTGTTGGAAAATAATTAGGGCCTCTGAGGCTTTGCCTGTAAGAGGTTCCTTATCACTTAATTGGACAACTGATAGCATTCACTGGACAGTTAAATCAACCTAACTTATAACTGAAAAATCCCTTTGTTTCATCAACTAGCCTACATTACAAGCAGAGACCGTTTTACACATAAAAATAAACTAAGGAAACATATATTTCCAGATAAAATAGAATAAAACATAATATAAATTCAAGTTTCCAATTTTAACAAAAAATCTATACTATTAAGACTTAAGAACCATTTGTAGAGTCTTTTATTAAAAATTTTTTGACAAACAGAGCTTTTGACTTCAGCTGGTAATTTATTATAAACCCTAGGGCCTACAAAAATAAATGACTGAGTGAAAACTGTTTTGTTTGGGCGGGGAACTAAAATGTGATCTGTATTTCTCAGCCGATTTCTGTATTCATTTACATTAGCAGCCGAATTGCCACTTCTAAGGTAAAAATTTTTTAAGACTTTATAAACATACATATATTTTAATGGAAGTATTTTAAGAGCTTGGAATAGAGGAAAAGATGATTCTGTTTTTTGCCTTTTCCAAAATTATTTTAACAAAATTTTTCTGTAAAACATAAATTGGATTTGTGTTTATATTATACGCACACTGAACTGATTTTCACTGAAAAATTTTGTCTTTTCGAAAAAAGATATTAATTTGGCTTTCATGATTTTCTCATATATTTTAGCCAGCACAGGGAGCAAAGAGATAGGCCTAAATTTTTTAAAATTATTCTGTGGACCAGATTTATGCACTGGAATGACTACCGCCTCTTTAAGTCTTGCAGGAAAACCCCCACTTTGAAAACTAAAGTTGGTCAAATACACCAGAATATTAATTATCTTAGGATAAATAATCTTAAACAATGAGGAACTCAACCCATCTATTCCAGGCACAGATGCAGTTTTTAAAGAATTGATCACATAAATTATATCTTCATCAGTTATTGGACCTAAAACATTGATTTTTCTTCCATTTTGACCTTAAACATAATTTTAAAATTTAAGTCATAGAAACCCTTAATGACACATTTATTTATAGCTAGGTTATTGACAATGCTAAAAAAATAATCGTTAAACTCATTACACAGACTTTGAGGATCTGAAATATTTACACCATTAATATTCAAGCAAGCAATATTATCCTTTTTTACATTGTGCCCTGTAACACTCTTGATAACATTCCATAGCTTCTTAGGATTAAAAGGTATTATAGTGCGTATCCAATCCACAAATGAGATAAAAATTGGTAGGTTCATGTTTGGGGTTTTTAGTAAGCGTTTTGGGTGATAAGGGTATGAAATTTTCATGTAAAAATTTCCTCCGTCAACGTCAATAGTCGTTCCCAGCGACTGAACACTAATATTTATTTCAGTTTTTGAATAAAGAGCAAATAAAAAATAAAAACTTGTATAACTTATGCGACAATATGTTTCAGAATAAAAAATAAAGGGGCGAGGTATTTCAAAAAACTCTTCTGGATAAAAAAAATAATAATATTGATCAACCTCATAGCAAACTTATGTAAAAGTAGGATTATTTGAGTAGCATTAACGCTTTATGTTTAGGATTGTATTAATTGATAGGGTTACATAATCATATTATTGTTTAGTAAATTATTGCGGACATTTTCCATCACTGTTAGGAAAACCTCCGGGATAGTTTACTATACTAAACAATAATATGAACTCACCACCACCAACAAAGAACTTTAAACAAAGAACCATCATGTTATCATGAAGGCAAACTAAATTACATTGTCTAAAAATAATTCAGTATTAAATATCAATTAAACCGTTTTTAATTTCAATGCATAGTTTAATTCATGACAAAGCTACCTAAAAGTAAATTAATTCCTTACCAAGGTAATTATGAAACTGTTAACATTTTATGCTCCTCGAGGTTTAATTTTTATTTTGTCTTTTAAAAATTAAAATCTTCATCGTTTAAATATTATTGTTTTAAGTCAAATAAATCGTTTTCACAATTTATAACCACAATTATATTGTTAGATTATCATGACTGAGAAATTATTGAATTGAAGACTCAATGAATATCAATATAAGTAGTACCACGAATATATACACTGATAAATGCGATACAAACTATTGCTGGTGTAGATTTATTCATTGCAACAGAGAGACACATATACAGCAGCTTGGCTTGGCTTTATGTACTGACATGCCTCTCTTGGGATGCATTGAGCCTCCGTTCGCTCAAGTATTGATGCTCTCTTACCATATATATGTCTACATTTATGTTGATTGTATACACTTTAGAAAAGTGAAATTGACGATGTTTAATTCGATTTATCATTAATTATTAATAAATAAGAGAATGTTATCAGCTATACATTATTTCACTTGTATATTGACTGATTTCAGTATTTTAGAGCAACAGGAAACTTTGGTAAGTCTTTTTTTGGAAATCAAATGTTTCTTGTTAGGGTTGATTGAACAAATATTAATTATTATACTAATATTCATGATATATTCTGATTCATATTTTAATTGTATAAATGAGAAAATAAAAAAAAATTGCCAATGAATTAAACATAATAACTTTTATTTAATTAATGCTTTACCAATTTTTTATTAATGGTTCAGCATATTAAATTAATTATAAATATTTATAGCTTCATCCATTGATGTTCATAGTTTTTCAGAATCTCCGGAATTTACGACCAAGATACAGCACAGCAGATCAGGATGATCATAAACCTCACCAAGTCATGGCTGTAAAATAAAAAAAATTTAAAAAATTAGAACCTACTTTATAATTATTTACCCTAACTGTGGTTCCTATTTACTACGTTTGATATTAAGCTTAAATAATCTACGAAAACGTATGATTTACGTTTGATATTTTGTATATATGCCGATTAATTACTGAAGAAATTGTTTACCTAGAAAATACGCAAAAATATTATATTGAACATTAAAAAAAAATGAAATAAACGTTTTGGTGTTGAATATTCTATACTTATACTATTCTATAACATCCAGCACATGTTATAAAAAGGGTCTCCATAGTAATAACAAATAAATAAATATTTATTTATTTATTTATAGTATGCATATACAAGTTTAACCTTTTTTATCTTTAATTTCATACAGGTATTAACAGTTTTCAAACATCCAATCAAATATTATTTAAATATTGTTTTAAAACTTTCATTAAATTTCAGAAATAAGTCTTTAAGTCAATAAAAATACAATAAATATCTAAGTTTTGTAGAGCAATGACATATGTGTTTGTTTGTTTAAATTATAATTTCAAAAAGACATTTAACGTAAATGAAAATATCAGTTGTAATAAGTCAGGTTTATACTCATTTTATACGTAGTTGGTAAATTAAGTATGACAAACAAAATTAAATTCAACCTAATGAAACTGTGTATAAAACCCAAAACCACTTAAATATATTAAATATCAGGCTTAACACTAAATATGAGGAACCTTACTGTAAAATTATCATACCACGATTGTGAAATGTTAAAATTTCGCCAATCTTGAGTTCAACCATTATTGGGTACTTAAGTAGTATTATTTAACGGATGAGTATGTGTTTAGTTGTAATTATTATTGAATATTCATCAAATCTAAAAGATAATAATTTCTTAAAAGAGTTCAATATATTTTAATAGTTTAAAACAATTTTAGCAAAATATTTATCAAAACACATATTTTACAGAAAATACTATCCTAGTTTCCCAGGGGCAAAGGCAGCTGCAGTAAACTTCCAAGAAAATGACGTGACACTAGCCCTCTGCCTTTCCTTATGGTCTGAAATAAGTAGCCCCTGTGGACTAAAAATGTCTCGTATTTCGCCAACATGTGCCCTGCACCACCCTCTTGGTATTTTACTGACGTCATTATAGTTTAAGATTTCTTAAAAAAAGTTTTTAATAGGTATTTTGTTGTTTTGATACAGATATAAAAACATATTTTATTGTACAAAGTGTAAAGTGAATTAATATTAAAAAATGAAATTCATTATAATAGTGTTAATTTTAGAGTAATAAAATCTTATCTAGCTCTTCTAATGCCAGAAAAAATGTTCTTTCTAAAACGGAAGTAACCGTTTGGTCGCTCAAGCTTGGAAAACATGAAAGTGAAACTTTCAAAATCTTACATGGATCTATTTAGTATTTACTTTTAAATTGTGATGTTTTGGAATTTTAACTTTTCATTGCCCTTATCAGCAAAACTTCAAGTTGCTTTCTCAAAGGGAAGTCATTAATACTTAATATAATACCTAATCAGTGAGTTATTCAATCATTTGCTTATATCAGTTGGTATAGTAATTAGATGGCATTAAAATATTTACCATTTAAAAATACATTAAACATGCATTAACAATAGGTAATACCATATTTTTATTAGATAATTGGCCTGCCGTGATAATTTCAAAGAGCATTGAAAGAAACTATAATACATGTTCGAACACGAAAATAAAGTTGTAAAGACATATAAAGTAACATAAAATACATAAACAAGGTATACTTGCAAAATCTTAAATGCATGTAAGAAATATTTTAAACAATCGTGCAGAAGTGTTAACACAATGCTATAAGTAAGCCACGACGCCACAAAGTAAGCAGCACGACTTGGTGGCGTCATCAGGCAGCAAAATACACCTCCTTTCCCTCGTTGAGTGCTCATCACGTTGAACTCATGTTCAAATGTCGCCAATTTATTGTAGATATTATACATAAAAAAAAACATTAATGATTTCAAAGAGAATAATTTTACCTCCAGCATTACCTATTTAATACAAGAATGGCTTAAAATGTAAAATAATGAGGTTTTCATTTATATTGTTGTTAGGACTCAGATTGATAAAGCAGTTCTATCTTATATTTACGAATGTTACGAATAGCTTTCTGTTAACATATTGGCCGATTATTGACGAAAACTGATTAATTTTTCGAATTCAATCAAATTGTTGCAATAAAAATATTAAACTATAGGTTGTAATAATTTTGGGAAGCTCATCTTATTGTAATATATACTGTATAGTAGTTTTGAGATTAAAACTAAAAAATCCAATAATATATATTTTTTATTATCGAAAAATATATTCCAATAAAATAATCTAATAATATATTTTGTATAATATTTTTTTATGTAAAAACTAAAAAAAAATTATATATTTTTTAGTTTTATAGTTTAAAATTACTATGAAGGTTCTAACTATTCACTTATGTAATGTACGGCAATTCCTAGATTCAAGGGCAGTAGTTAATAGGGGGTAGGGGATTTTATGTGAGGGGGTTGAAAACTTAGACACATTAGTATCCTATTTTGGTTAATTTTCATCATTGTTACATCCTGACGTACATTTTAATTTAAGTTTTAACATAAATTACAAGGAAATTTTATAAAAAAAAAATAAGATATAAAAGTGCATTCATAGTTATTTCAAGGGATGGCTACATCAGGATATAACGACCTTAAAATGAGGGCTATTCGCAAGAACAAAGAAAAGAAACTTTTATTTGCTTTCCAAGTCTTAATGGAGTCAAATGAAATCCCTGTCTGGATAATGAATTACGTCTCCTTCTTACTACAGCAAAGTCTTTGTTCTGAGGCAAGTATTGTAACGGGGTTTGGAAAATAATACATTTTATACTTACATACCCACACATTTCCATTTTTATTCAATTATGGTTTTTATTTTGCTGATTAATTTTGTACTTAGAGGCAATGTAACTTTGGCCAATTTTATTCTTATGCGAATAAAAAGTAACTTCAAAAGCCTGTAGCTCCCTAACTATTATTTGGCTTAGAAAAATATATTCATGAATAAAAAAGTCTTAACACTATATATAAAATTAAAAATGAAATAAAAATAGGCCATTACCATTAAAAAAAAATGACCTACCCCACGAAAACCCGAAAATATCGGAGGTTGTTGAACATTTTTACACGTAAACGTTTCCTCTTTTGTTAACTAAGAGTTCCCCAGAAGTTAATTTCGTTATCTGCTGCTGTTAAGAAATAGCATATGATTTTGCCTAACTTTTGTCAAACTCTGTATACAATGTAGCTTGAATGTAATATGTAAATTGAATATACAGGGTGTCCCGGAACTCTCTGGAACCCTTTTGTATATTTGTTCCTTGCATCGAGACAAGAAAAAAACATCATACAAACAGGGGTCTAAAATCCATCGTTGAGCCGCTAGCCGCCATTTTGTTTTTTTCACATAATAATTTTTATTTCCGTAACGGATGGTTGTATTCAGTTCATATTTGGTATGAATCTTGATCATACTAATGTACATTTTCAGGGAAAAAATTTATTTTTTCCACTGTGTATTTTCAAAATGGCGGCCATTTTAAATTTTCAAACTCAAATATCTCAAATTTGGTAAATTTCAAAAAAATTTTACTTTGTACAAAAAAGTTGCCAAATTTAATTATTTAACCAACGATACCAAGTTTGTAAGGATCTGATTACAAATAACGGAGTTGTTGCGATTTTTCTCCAAAAAAAACATTGATTTTGCATTATAATTAATGCAAATTATGGCCATTTTCACAGAAAAATCGCAATAACTCAGTTATTTGTTATCAGACCCTTACAAACTTGGTATCGTTGGTTAGATAATTTAATTTAGCAGCTTTTTTGTACAAAGTAAATTTTTTTTTGAAATTTACCGAATTTGAGATATTTTAGTTTGAAAATTAAAAATGGCCGCCATATTGAAACTACTGAGTAAAAAAAATTAATTTTTTTCCTGAAAATGTACATTAGTATGATAAAGATTCATACCAAATATGAACTTAATACAACCATCCGTTACGTAAATAAAAATTATTACGTGAAAAAAACAAAATGGCGGCTAGCGGCTAAACGATGGATTTTAGACCCCTATTTGTATGATGTTTTTGTCTTGTCTCGATGCAAGGAACAAATATACAAAAGGGTTCCAGAGAGTTCCGGGACACCCTGTATATACGCACAGTTACTTCAACAGTATTCTGACGTTCAGCTATCTTCGAGAAAGCAGGCACCATAAACGCACCACATAAAAAGGATAATAAAAGTTGTCGTCCAAGCCAAGATCAAGGATCTCTTTTTTAATAACAATCTTATGTGGATATAATAATAAAATTTCAATCTTTGGAGTACTAAACAGCTTGAGTTTAGTTTTAACTTATTACTCAAACATATAGCTATACTGGATAATGAAAGACTTGTGTTCTTTAAGATTACGTCGACTGAGCTTCTTTTCTAACGGTCTATAAAAATATGGCTATAAATTATATGATCCATTACATGTTCAATAAATGTAATTTTTACATTACATCGGGATCTCCCTAAAACACAATTTTATCATTAAAAGCCATATATTTTCTCTTGTTTTTTGTTTGTTGGTATTCATTCACTTTTGTTGTTAGTCTCATACGGTTAGTTTTATACTGTTAAACTCTCACACAGTTTATACACAAGCATATTGAAATTTTGTCTAATCATAATATTGCAGTATTACTAGGTTAATATTATGCATTTTATAATCTTTGTTATTACTTAAAAACAGATAAACAATTGGATGATTAATGAATAAATTAAAAATATGTATTAATTACGAGATATTTTAAATAGTAAAAACTCTTTTATATTTTTTACCAGCGTAATAAAATGAATTATTTTTATTTTCCTTATTGTTAGCTCTAACTATTTTATATCCATCAAACTTAAGCGCGCAAAAGTTATCGAAAAGGAAAACCTCACTTACGCGAATGGGTTATTTAACAGCGTTCTCTTAAAAAATTGACTGCACTAAAATTAATTAGCCACAAGACGTTTAACTAGTAACATAGTAATGTTAAATTAAAATGAGTGCATTGCATAATTTTAACTTTATTTATAGTCTTAAATAGTGGAAAGATAGTGTTTAGTTATTGTAGTTGTATTTTTTTATCTCATCATTCATCAAAATGTAGACATGTCGGTAGGCGTTTGTTTTTTTTTTAATATATTCAGAATGTTTTGATATATTTATTACAAAACTATTAAACACTTTTTTTATTAGCATGATACGTGTTGTTTGTAATCAGAAATGAAAAACAAACGTCTACAACACTCAAAAAATGTTATTATGGATGTTATGGATGTTTGTTATTATTAATTACAAAACTATTTCACAACTCAACACTGCTAAAAAAAAATAAAATAAAAAAAATAATAAAAAAAAACTTTACACTAAGTTATCGCATTATAAAACACACAAAAATGCAAAGTAATATGTTAGGTTTTCAAACCTAAATGTGTTAGTTTAAAATGACTAAAGAGATTTTTTATTTATTTTATAAAATTAAATTGTAAGCAATACGCTTTTAAAGTTGCAACTATTAGACGTGAATAATAAGAGTATGTCATGATTTTAAATGTCAGTACTGTGAAGCAGATTGAAATACTAAAAGTACTCACTAGTATAAATCCAATATTACTATTTTAATATCTAATTAACTATAAAGTAGATGTTTTAACTGTTGGGAATTTACACTATAAAAATTTTCCCACTTAATGTAGACTATAGGTAAATTTTAATATTTTACACGATGTGAAAATTTATTTCATTTATATTTTACATGGTATTTTTAGTACAAAAGTGTTTCTATAATATACGGTGACACTCCATAAATGAAAATATAAAATGAAATGTTTAATAATTCAAAAAGTAGAATGTTTTCTTTTCTTCTTTTCAAAATATTTTGTGTACAGTGATATTTTTGTTCTAAGAACGATTAGTCGTTTTTGTTTAAAATGCTGTTTGGGTGGCAAATGCCAAGTAGGTGCAATGATAATAAACATTTACGACCGTAAAGTCTTTAGAGGTTTTATGTTCAAATTTATGTTATCGAAGAATGTTTATGAGCAATCTGAAAGGCAGTTATTCTGGTCGTATAAGTGGATATGGCTGAGCAGGAGATTTTGGAAAAGAACTATTCATATTGATATTTTTATTAGAACGCTCTTTCTCAACAGGAGACAATATCTCCAAAATATAACTGTTAAAATAAAATTTAATAAATATACAGTCTATAATTAATTATTAAGACATACATAAATACATAATACAACTTAATACTTAACTCTCAACGTTGATTTAAGGAAATACAATATTGTTTCTAACTTGTGTTGCCATGCTTAGTGATTGATGTCTTCTAAAATTTATGTGACTTTAACTGAAAATAATTCAACGGTTGATAGATGTTTTCTGTAGATTTATGACGAAATATTGCTACATAAAACCCAATATATATTAATTTCTTGGTTGTATTTTACTGTAAGTAATTTTTAGTAGCTAGTAGTGCCAACATCTTAATATCTTTAAATATAATTTGCAATAAAACGTTTACAATAATGGTATATATATATATATATATATATATATATATATATATATATATATATGTATATATATGTATATATATATATATTTCTTTATTTATATATATATATATATATATATATTATTTATTTATTTTTAACTTCAACTTACTTATTATTTTTTTGTCGGTCATATGTAATAAGGGATTCACCCTGCGTTAAAAAGGTATGTCAATAATAATTCACTATTTTAGAGACGATATCTTATTCTATGAAAGAAATATTACGCTTCTACTTTTTTTGTACAGTATAGGAATATTTTGAAAAAGGTTTCCGTGTATCTAATATAAGATGAAAATTGTCAGACTACGAAACTATCTAAGTAGTTTCTTCAAAACATTTTCTTTTGATAGTTTTGAATTTTGTAATTGTCATTCAGATTTATATAGTACCTTACTTGACCAAAATTATTGCTTAACATACACAACGTTGCGAATCCATTTTCAATACTATTTATAATGATATATGATAAGATAGTATAAATATCAAGCCAAGAGAGGTTATGATGTCACCCAAGTGATGCATTACAATGTCTGAGGCAGATCCAAGTTGGTGCACATGTGTCTCTGTTGCAATGAATAAATCTTCACAATGATGTAAAGTCAATTGATTTAATTATAGTGTTTCTTAAATAGAAATACATAAAAATTCTTCTTGTTATTTTTAAATCCTCAATAAACCCAACTACAATAAGTATTTAACTTGAAACACTGCTTTATGGTTCACAGATCCAGTGTTTTTTTTTTTTTTTTTTTTTTTTTTTTAGGATTTTCATGAAAATTATATTGCAGTTTTACTTGATTTCAGGCAATATTTGCATTTACCTAATTTAACCGGACCTGATAGATTACTTCAATTGAGCTCAAATATCAATGGAACGATTTATTAACATAGCATTATTAATCTTGAAAGTAAATCTTGTATTCAAGAGAGTAAATATGTACTCTACGAATATTAACTAGTCGGAGGTTAAAATTACTTTAGATGTAGATACACAACTTTAAATGTAATTATTAACTTTCGTAGCCGACATTACTGTTAATGATATGTTAAGATGATATCATGTATCTTTATCAGCAGATCTGAACTAATAAAAAAAAAACATAAAACAATTGCAATTGAAAAGAACAGTAGTATCAAAATCATGTGGCTACTTTGATGTGTTAATAGCAGGATAATATACAGACTTAAAAGAAAAGCTGTTGTAAAAACACAGTAAATAAACTTTTATTTCTTTGGAAGTCCTAATGGACCCGTATGGATTATAAATTACTTCTCCATCTCCCTACAGAACGAATTATTTTAATTATTCTGAATTACGGATTGTAATATAATGTTTAGATGAAATTAAAATTTAATTTCACTACATGATTAAAATTAACACTACATGGAATAGTTGACTACAAATATCAACATATGTTCAATAGCATCTTAATCATTTGGATAACATTTTAAAATATACCTACTAATAAAGTTAAAATGTCGGAAAAGAAATACGGGGCCTATTTTGTTCTTTTAACAACAAAGTTCAACATACTGTTCGTATCCAGTTCAAGAGATGAACAAAGTATTATTTTAGGGAAAGGTCCTTTAATAATTTTAAAGCTTCAACAAAAGAATAATCTTTATATTATTATGCTCCACAACATTTATGAGAGCAAAAATGTCATCATAATACATTGAACGATAATATTTCGAATTCAATAATATTTAAATATGTATTAGATAAAACTGTCTAACTATTAATATATTTTACCCGTGTACAATAATCTTAAGAACATCATGAAAGCACATTCAAAGCAAACCACGAGGAAGCTAAAATCTTTTCTTCATCTGATTCTAAGGAAGCCTGCAAAGGAACAGACGGGGCATCCGACAAAAGCACTGTAAAAGCTGCTTGCTGTTAAATGATGACATTTTACATTTTGAATTGGTGTGTACGATTTGTGTTAACGATCAAATTAAATTCGAATGAAAATTTTTAAATGTATTAAGTAAATCCCAACTTAAATAAAAATATTGTATAATAGGTTTTGTGAAAATATTTATTAAAACGTAAACTAGTTTTTTTTTTTTTTAGTTTTTATTGAAAGCTTTTTTATGTATGCTCTTACTAACTGTTACCTTTAAGTAAATAAAAACCTCAAAATAATATAGATTCGTTTTAAATTTAATATTTAAATTAAATACAACATTAAATTAAAATTGGGTGACAATTTAGTAAATAAAAATAATTTTTTAGTTTGGAAACTTACACCTTATTATGAATAGACCATTCATTTAGGAAATCTAAATTTAACTTGTTAAAAACCTGTTGTCCACTGTAATTCAAATTAATTAAAATTAATTTCATCATAACAAAATTATTGTTTACCGTAACTGATTTGTAAAAAAATCCAGTTTTCATCAGGATGATTTTAATTCTATTTTACAATAGAAAAACTAACCAAGTACCTGATTAGTTTTTATTATGATTTTACCAATTCTCAAGTGTTCAGCCACAATAGCATTATTAATAATAATATTATTTATTTCCTCTGGCAACGTTTTACAACATATGGTTATTTCATTAGCCTAATATACTTTTTTAATTTTTACATTTTAAAAGTTTTCATTAATTTATTTATTTTTACAAAGTTAATTTTCACTTATCACCTAATTTTTTTTAAGTCTGTTTACTTTTTTGCTTTTGCTTCTTTCTTCGTTTTACTTTCATAACTATTCTTTCTTCATTAAATTTTTCATTAAATCTTCATTAAAAAGTTGTCTTTTACATTAAAAGATCAAATCAAACACAACACGGACATGGTACATTGAGACTAACAAACACTCTAGGGTATTTGATGAATTAAAACCCGTGTGGTGGCACTGACTTATGACTCATTACTCACAAAGTTATTTTGAATAGCCAGTTTATTTTCACTTTTAGCGAATTTCCTTTAGAAATAAGCTATTACCGTCGTTTTCATGGGAGCTGCCGTTTGTATCGATGTAGGGACACCTCTGCGATTACATAATTATATATATTATATTGTGGCTTTTTATGTGTACTTTCTGGATACGTAGTGATTATTTGTCGGTAACACATTTAAAACTGCTCAAATGACGATTTACTAAAAAATTTAACATGGGCTTATATGGGAAATAGAATTTTCAATTTTGAGTGCTTGTGAACACGATAACTAGTGCAAAAATCGTCTGATCATCATGAAATTTGGTACAGGCATGTAAAGTTAGATTCTCTTGAATGAGTTCGTTAACCAGTAAGATCGGCCCAACTTCAGTAGGGAAAGTGGGGGATTTTACCCCTCAAAAGTGGGTTTTTTCCACTTTTCTCATAGTAATTTTTATTTGATTACCTTTTAGTGTATACCATTAGATTCAGCTCGAAAAAACAAACAATTTGGTATGTTTAATTATTGCTCTACGTCCACTGGTTACCGAGATATTAGCGAATTTCCTTTAGAAATAAGCTATTACCGTCGTTTTCATGGGAGCTGCCGTTTGTATCGATGTAGGGACACCTCTGCGATTACATAATTATATATATTATATTGTGGCTTTTTATGTGTACTTTCTGGATACGTAGTGATTATTTGTCGGTAACACATTTAAAACTGCTCAAATGACGATTTACTAAAAAATTTAACATGGGCTTATATGGGAAATAGAATTTTCAATTTTGAGTGCTTGTGAACACGATAACTAGTGCAAAAATCGTCTGATCATCATGAAATTTGGTACAGGCATGTAAAGTAGATTCTCTTGGATGAGTTCGTTAACCAGTAAGATCGGCCCAACTTTAGTAGGGAAAGTGGGGGATTTTACCCCTCAAAAGTGGGTTTTTTCCACTTTTCTCATAGTAATTTTTATTTGATTACCTTTTAGTGTATACCATTAGATTCAGCTCGAAAAAACAAACAATTTGGTATGTTTAATTATTGCTCTACGTCCACTGGTTACCAAGATATTAGCGAATTTCCTTTAGAAATAAGCTATTACCGTCGTTTTCATGGGAGCTGCCGTTGGTATCGATGTTAACCAGTAAGATCGGTATCGAAAAAATGTTTGATCATCATGAAATTTGATATCACACATATGTAAAGACTTATAGTGTGTGTTTAAATGTGTTATGTACACTTATGTAAAGATTGCCATTGGAAATTCGCTAAGTACGCAGGTCTGCTGCGACGGGGGTATTTATGCTCACTGTTGGAATATTATAATCCATTATAAAAAAAAGAAGGTTGAAAGAGCGAAGCAGTGCAGAACTTTGAGATAATTAAAATGGTGGATTAATATCACAGATATCAGCTTCATCTGTGTTGCTTGAAAAACCATTCTTCAAACTATTGTCAAAATTATTCAAAGCTATTTTAAATATAACTCAATATTTTGAAAGTTAAAAAAAAATAAAATTTTACTGAAATTTAACGTTGATTACAACTCCTCACTTAAGTTGTATATCAACAGCGCACGGACCCATACATTGCCTTGGTTTGATTTAAAGTCGATTTTCAATCTGTAATTGAAAACTATTTTTTCATTATTCGTGTTAGGCTGTTTGAAGTTTTAAATATTAAAATACGTCTATTTTTACATAATTGTAAAGAAAACGGGGTTTTGAGCTCAAAAATACCACACAAATAATATTTTATATTAATATTGTACTCAAGGAAAATTAAAACATGCATTAATGAGTAGTTATATTACAAGGGTAACGTAGTAAAGGGCGAAATCAGCCATTCTGCTCAAAATCAGCCTGATTTTTGTTCTCTCAATAGTAGGTCAACCAAAACCGATTCTTTTTTGTTCTAGGACTAAAAAATCAGCTGGATAAATTTTTAGGTCCTAGGACTGAAAGTTCAGTCGTTTGCTGATTATATTATTATTCATTTATTAATGTTGAGGAGCAGATTTTTTAAATTCAATTTTTTTTTAAGAGCATTGTTTGTAAATAACAGTAATGTAAATACTGCATATTACTTACTTCGTAAATATAACTTCATTGTTAATATTTTAACAACCAAAAGTCTAATTTCCCACAAAAAATACCCAATTTTGCTCCAAGTGATGAAAACTACTATTTTTATTTTATCTTGTTTTTTTTTTCATAATAATTAATGTCGAGCAGTGCATTGAGTAACAAGCTATGACAATAAATTATTACTGTCATAAATCTGTTGACAGGGTTATAATCCAATTATAAAATCTAATCATGGTCTTGCAGTAGTTATGAAGTCAGATGCTTTGCTTGGAAACATTGAAACACACAGTGAGAATATTGATTTCACATTCTGCAAATGGTTAAAAATCAGTACATCATAATAATAATAATAATAATAAAAAAAAACAATGGAATTTATTTAAAAAGATTACGCTTGCTTCTTATTACCGTTTTGTTTTGATGAATGAAAATTTTTTTTTTTTTTTAAATAAAGAGGTTGGCGGACCTCTTTTTGCCTTACTTTGCCCCGTCCACATAGACTATTGATCTGTGCGTGGAACGTATTAGACAAAGTAAGGGGGTGAGCCGCTACAGTACAAGGTGAAAGGTACTGATAAAAGTCACTGGCAGAACGCGGATTCGAACCCACGACATCGCTGCAATGGTCCCGAAGTCCGGCGCGCTAACCACTACGCCACCGACTCACCCATAACATTATATCTTAGTTACATACAGACGGAAATAATGTACAAATAATGATAACACAAACAAATAATAATGTACAAACATGATAACGTAAATAATGACGGAAATATCATGTACAGTGGAATTACAACGCCTTAGTTATTGTTGTTAAACTTGATGATTTCAATAAAAAATACATGATTATAAAAATTACGTTCAATAAAACATTTTGTTTGTCATTATGTAATGATTGATTATTATTGTTTATTTGAATACCACTCCACTTATTTCACAGAAATCTACAATAGAGTAAAAGATAAGATTTGACAGTTATAAATTGATATTACGACTGTCAAAATATCAATTACGTTTCTGCTTTCAAATGTAAAATCCAATTTCAAATATATTTTTAATCTAAACTTACATATTTGTGTGTAAATAAATTGATTAATATTTAATAATAGTGTTTCTTTGCAAATCATATTAAAAACTAATTTATGATGGTGAATTAGAAATTTCATAATGTTTTAAACGTAGTCTTTTATTTAATAAATAATTGATATTTATTGTAGGAGGAAAAATATATCATATTCAAAGAGGTGAAAAATAAATCATATATTTTATTTGGCATCTCTGTATGTTTAAGTATGCTCAAAACTTACGTTCGTTCAAAACCACCTATTCAAATTCAGGGGGTTTGGATTGGTTAATATTGTAAGATATTTTAAAATTCCACTACAAGTACATGTACATACATACAGAATGTGGGAAAGATCTACTTTTGATTACAATTAAACCAATACATTAAATCGGAAGTTAGTCATAGCATTAAACGGTCATGTATGTTAATGAATGTACATCAGTGTCTGTCTAAAGCTACTTAGCTTGCATTTTGATGTTGTACTGATACGGTCATTATTAATAAATCAATCAAGGTGTACGGTAATTTCAGTATACCTTGATTGATTTATTATATTTATTACTATATTATATTTATTACATATTTATATTTATTATACATTTATATTTATTACATATTTATTACTTTTTAGTAGATATATTAAAAAGCAAACGATTTTTAAACGTTACAATTTTTTTAAGTATAAAAAACCACTACAGTTATGTTTTAAGAATTAGAAAATTTAACATATTAGCCTATTCAACATATTATGTAGCCTATTGATTTCGGATTAATTTGTTTCACCAACAATGTGTATACTATAGATTTTGTTTTTATGTAATAAGAGAATTAGCGTTCAATTCTTAATTAAGTTATTTATAATATGTGAGTTCAAACTGCTATTGATTGTATGGAATTTATAATGATGGTATTTAAAAACAAAATATAGGCTAAATCAATAAAAACAACATAAAATACAATTACTGTACTGTAAAAAGAAAATAATTGATATTTAAACATGGGATCTAGGTTATTTATAAAATCTTAATCAGTTGTGTTTAACAGACATTTAAAATTTGCATGTCCTGCGTCAATCTGACTAATACAGGGGGTTTTATCGTGTTTTAAATAATTCAGCAGTTTACCAAACATTTGTTAAATGACTCACTCTAAATTCCATTTTCTTCAGCGGTCCAATGTTCATTTTCACTTGGGTGGTTTGTTAACCTTTGACAAATAAATTTTACAATTTTTGCTCAGTGAAGAAGAAGAAGAAGAAGAAAAAGTGCTTTATTAATCCCTTTAAATACACGTATTACATTTAATAACTTAAAAATATCTTATTACTTATTACTAAATAATGTGACATAGTTCAGCTTTTTTTGTGCACTATTAGACCATAGTCAATTGACTGTCGGCCGGTTGGCACGTATTGGTCACATCTACAAAAAATAATAATATTTTTTTTCCTAAATAGAAACATTAACTTATAAACATACTAAATCTAAGTCTGTTCAATACAACCAGAAAATTTTTGCTCAGTGGTATCAACATATTTTTTATATTAAACCCTTTTAAGTTTTTATTTTCACCGGGGCTCAATATAGCGTAAAAAACCCACTTACAATGTGCCATGGTAAAAAAAGCTCAAACCAGTCAATGCTTTTTATCATGGGATAACGAAAGGGGTAATAACTACTTACGCGTTGGTAAAATCGTCTATACTTTGGTTTATTTTTCTAAGACTATGGGTATGATGGACAGATTAAGACGACAAGACTTGTTTTTTTAGATGAGAACGTATCCCAACTATCATAATTTTCTTTAGTTATAGTTATTTAAAAATTTGTAACGATTCATTAAAAACCTTTTTGATATCACACATAACATACATACTCAAAGTAGAAGATTTATTTTCTACAATATGTTTATGAGATAAAATAGTTTTATTTTAATAAAAAATGTACACAATTTTCTTGATTATTATATTTTTTCACATTTTTCACGTATTGTAACATAGTTTAAAATCAAAGTTGAAACACAACAGAGTTGTGCAGCTTTGTTGAAATAGAAAACACATTTAACAACATATATGAACAATTTGGAATAGTGTAAATTGGTCTTTAATCTACATATAACTTTACAAAATGGTTTTAAAAATCCAGCGTTTAACATATTTTTATTTTTTTACTAATCTTGAAACTTCAGAACAACAATATTAAATGTCACAGATGGTGTTAGCCCACCAACTCTAAGATATAAATATTCATTTACACTGTGTTCAGAATAAGAGGGGAGTTCTGTAGGAGCTATGCAAATGTCGCCAGTTCAGTTGTTCTTGTGTGAAGTCTTAAGCATGTAGTCTATGTACGGAGCTTACAAAAATGTTTGTACGTTAGTAAAGTATATTATCACCTTGGTATCACCTACCTTGATACTATCGTACATTAAACTACTCATCAAGCCATATAACCTTGGTTTTTAATTGTTAAATAAGTGTACATTTTTTTACAGCAAGATATTTAATATGCCAGCCAACATTGCAAATTAAAATTTGCACAGTAAATGGTCGAGTTGCTCATTGTTTGTTTCAATTTACAGTAGAGCCTTTAATTTAATTTAATTTCAAATCATTCTATATCATTTCGATGGGGTTTTAGTAACTAGTGCATTATTTTATCTCAGACGTAATCAGACAAGTTATGGGAAGCAAATATAACCAAAGTTCTGAAGTTGCGTCAGTAGTAAATGGAAATTATCTTACATCTGAAAGCATTCTATCCTTTGGCAATAAACTAATACATATTGATTGAAATCTGATTGATGGCACGCCTGAATAGATTGAGAATAGGATTGGATAATGAAAAACTTGTGTGTTTTACCGAAGAGCGTAGCATGAATTCACACAGAGAAGAATATTAAAACCACTACTTCTGGCAGATGTGATTGAAGAGATTTAAATTTGACGGATAAAATTACTCTTTGAGATTATTTAAACGTAGATTAATTCTGCTGTTAAATATTTGTTCATAAAACAAACAGTACTGATCATTCAAGATTTGGTCAAAGGGATAGAGATAGTATTTGAGGGAACTACCTGAATACGGTTCGAAATACAACATAATAATTAAGAAGGCGATGTATAATGCAGTTTTATGTATAAACACTGTGGCCTAAGAAATGCCACTGTACCACATCACCACGTGTAGAAAAATAAATTTAGGTAGATGTTTGGTAAGGAGAGAAGGGATTTTGTCGTGGAACGTAGAGTTTATTAAGCGGCCTCAGCCACATCCTGCACGCCCAGCAGTTTCAGCGGCTGCCACTAGAAGCTGTCGGTCTCAGGATCTAGCGGGTCGAAAACTCATAGTGTATTTTGTTTCGCCCATTCCCATTTAGTGCCTTTATTTAGAGTCCGGTAAAAGTAAGAGAGGTTAAATGAAATATATGTACTTGGGGTAATAATTCATTCAATTTTGGATTTTTTTTATTCTATACTTGGGATCTATACTAAGCTGTAGTGGAGACCGGGGCCAGTATTATAAATTTTACGCTTTTTAACACGTCGTAGTTTGAGAATTTGCCACTAGATCGTGACGCCTGCCGGAAAGGGTGAATTGGCAACGATTTCATTGCATTTCATGTTCTTGTTCCTTATAAATGCATTGCAAAAATTAAACTAATTTCCCCTATCAAATAATATATGTTGAAAAAGTGCCCTTAACTACGTGTTACGTTTTCCAACGTAACTTTAAACTAAATATATATTTTGTTCGTTTAAAATTTTTAACAGTTAAGTTATGTTATTATTTTAATCATGTTCAGACAATTCATACGAACCCAAAGGGTCTCTACATGGCCAATGTCAATCATAATGACTTCCGGTAACGAAGATGACGTCACACAACACGACATTAAGTGTCACGTTAGGCCGGACATCCCTTACACAGATCAATACAATCTCGCTAGTGTTGCCCTCCCCAGTGACCTGCATGGTTGATGTCCCTTCCACGTCGCGTGTCACAACACCTCACAGTAACGTAGATGACGTCACACAACACGACGTTAAGTGTCCCGTTAAGCCGGACATCCCTTACACTGATCAATACACGGTCACTCGTGTTGCACTCCCAGTGACCTGCATGGCCGATGTCCCCCTTGCGTGAAATGTCACACCACCTCACAGTAACGTAGATGACGTCACACAACACGACGTTAAGTGTCACGTTAGGCCGGACATCCCTTACACAGATCAATACAATCTCGCTAGTGTTGCCCTCCCCAGTGACCTGCATGGTTGATGTCCCTTTCACGTCGCGTGCCACACCACCTCACAGTAACGTGGATAACGTCACACAACACGACGTTAAGTGTCACGTTAAGCCGGACATCCCTTACACTGATCAATACACGGTCACTCGTGTTGCACTCCCAGTGACCTGCATGGCCGATGTCCCCCTTGCGTGAAATGTCACACCACCTCACAGTAACGTAGATGACGTCACACAACACGACGTTAAGTGTCACGTTAAGCCGGACATCCCTTACACTGATCAATACACGGTCGCTCGTGTTGCCCTCCCCAGTGACCTGCATGGCCGATGTCTCCCTTACGTGACATGTCACACCACCTCACAGTAACGAAGATGACGTCACACAACACGACGTTAAGTGTCATGTTAGGCCGGACATCCCTTACACTGATCAATACATGGTCGCTCGTGTTGCCCTCCCCAGTGACCTGCATGGCCGATGTCCCTCTCGCGTGACGTGTCACACCACCTCACAGTAACATGGATAACGTCACACAACACGACGTTAACCGTCACGTTATGCCGGACATCTCTTACACTGATCAATACACGGTCGCTCGTGTTGCACTCCCCAGTGACCTGCATGGCCGATGTCTCCCTTGCGTGACGTGTCACAACACCTCACAGTAACGTGGATAACGTCACACAACACGACGTTAAATGTCACGTTAGGCTGGACATCCCTTACACTGATCAATACACGGACGCTCGTGTTGCCCTCACCAGTGACCTGCATGGCCGTCACACAACACGACGTTAACTGTCACGTTAGACCGGACATCCCTTACACTGATCAATACACGGACGCTCGTGTTGCCCTGCCCAGTGACCTGCATGGCCGATGTCCCCCTTACGTGACGTGTCACACCACCTCACAGTAACGTGGATAACGTCACACAACACGACGTTAACTGTCACGTTAGGTCGGACATCCCTTACACTGATCAATACACGGTCGCTAGTGTTGCCCTCCCAGTGACCTGCATGGCCGATGTCCCCCTTACGTGTCGTGTCACACCACCTCACAGTAACGTGGATAACGTCACACAACACGACGTTAACTGTCACGTTAGGTCGGACATCCCTTACACTGATCAATACATTTTCGTTTGAACTTCTCTCCTAAATGACCGGAATGGCTGAGAAAATAATTATTTAATTAAAAATAGTTATTTTGAAAGTGGAATAGTTTTGTCATCAGTTCAGTGAAGGCTTAACTTTTCACAATAATGAAAGGTAATAACGTTATCATTTAATTGATTTCGCATTTTTTTCGTCAATAACCTTGAAAATGATATCAAAAGAACAATACATGAAGATTATATTTTATTGAAGATGTTTCTCTGGCACATTTAAAACTCGTTATTATTTAGATCTTTTGTATATTGCAATATATTTGAAGGAATTGTTTAAATAAACTCTTGCTTCTCCTGACATTTTAGGAAAAATAAAAACAAACAAAGCGATATAGCGACTCTTAATTTTATCAATGGAATCTGTAAACGTTTTTTGAAATCGCAAGATGCGTTATTTAAAAATCCATAACATTCATTCTTTAATAAAGTAAACAGTATAAAAATCATTATAGTCAAAACTTAATTCATGTTTAATCATAATTAATTAGTATAAAAAATTAATAAAAATATAAGTTTTTCTATAAACTTTTTTAAAAAACTTTTGTAATCGTAACTTACGAGAAATTTTAGACATTATTTAACAAGTCCCCTGTTGTTTCATGTATCTGTGTCTAAAATCTACTTTATAAACATTACGAGCGGCCTAAAAATTTAACACAGCCCCTCTTAAAAGCCTACTCTGAATATTACATGGACCCCAAGGAACATCCTTTAAATTTTTATTAAGACTTTCTTGATACTAGTTACTTGTCCAGCTATATTAATATTAAAATAAAAAATTTGTGTTAACCAGCGAGTTCCAAATGACGTTGGATGTTTTATTAAAATTGTAATGATACAAAAATTAAAGAATAGTTATTATTTCAGGACCATTTACCCTATTTGCGAATTTTAATTCATTCATATCACATTAAGATGAAAACAAATAATAATTATGTTGAAATACTTGAGTGCTTTTATGCATATTTTACCAATTATATTGATTTAAATTTAATATCAGAAATGATCTTTTCGAAATTTTATTAAAAATACATTATAGTTTGATTACATGATTTAAACTCTTCTTATACACAATCTTTGACGTAACTGTTAATTTTTAATACACATTTATATAAATGTAAGCATATAAGATCGGTAATGTAGCTTAAATTAGAGAGTTTTGTTCAATGGGAAATTAATTCGGTAAACGCTAAAAACGCTATTTCAATTATGGTGGGTTTACCTATCTTTACTGCTTTAAGATATGAGAAGTGATTTGATAACGTGTTGATAAGTTAGCAACAGTCAACATTAAACATTATTCATCCGGTTTTACCAACCAACACAATGCATTATCCATATACTATTAAACATAAAAATAGCGTTTAGTGTTTACCGTAATATCGTATTTGCAAAAACTCTCTATTCATTCCTACATTAAATGTCATTGTTTGACATAAAATAAAACAAAGTATGGTCTTAAGCCTACAGTACCGAATATAGTAGTATTACTAATATTTAAAACCTAAACAAACCTTAATTACTAGATACGTATAACTTACTTAATAAATTATTACTTAAATATAGAATGAAAGAGAAATACTATATTCGTAAGCTATTTATAACTAATATTATAACATTACAATTAAACCAATGTCAGAATAACGATGGTCCTACCTTCTCAGTGTTATGTATTGTCAGCATTCATACCTGAAAATAATAACATAATCATTCTTCAAGAATTGATAAAAATACAAATGAAATAATTAATAATAAAAAGGAAGTTTGATTATTTATATTTATTGTACGGTACATTGTAAGTAACATATACAATAAAATACATAGCCATATAGAACATCTAATGCTAGTATGAAATACACTTATTTCTTTTACTGAAAATTTACAGGTACGTATAAAACTTTTCATCACTATGACGGAAAGTAGATTTTTGTCTGTGTCCAGTAAAATTAATAAATAAAAAAAAAACTAAGTGCAGGAAAACACTTTCCATCGGGGTGATAATCAACGTTTTTTACAATACCGACAAAAATATATAGAGTAATAACCAATATAATGTTAAATAATATAAATTTAACAATTTGTTTACGTTGAGTAGTTGACTTACATGTATTTTAAATATTTGTTAAAACATGTAATATGTAATGGGAATGTATGGGATGAACAAAATATCAAAATCTTCTGAAAAATATAAAAAAAACCTAAAAAATGTAGTCTGCAGGTTTTTTTACATTGGAATTATTGGTTTCGATTAGTACGATGTTTGCTTACAAATATTTTTGAGGCTAGCACACTGAAAAATTTAACAGACGTTTTGTTTGAAGCACTATGAAAAAGAAAAGGCTAGAGAAAACTCCAACTTTGCAGAATAATTACAGGCTAGAAAACGCCTGTTCTGTTTGCGGAAAGATGATAAACTTGTTTTCACCATTTACTTCATGATTTCACAAAACCATTAGCGTTGTATATTTTTGTACTTATATAGTAATTATTTTTAGTATTCTATAGTTAAAAATAGATCATACACAATTGTGCACGTATTGATAAGTTTGATAGATACAAGTTTTAAGTGACAAGCGAACAGTGAACAACTGTTTCCTCTATGTGATTGAAAATCTGTTGACTGTAAACGAAGATAGCGAAAAGGTATTTCCACCAAGAGAGGATTTATGAAAATATAAATAGATATGTAATGCAAATCCCGAGAGCTATTTAAAGACTGCACTGTATTTGACTGACTGATAAATTCTTTACTACATAATTATGTTTAACATATTCAAGTGACACAAGATTCATTATGCTTTTAAAGTTATCTTTTCTTTATCAAATCAAATCAAATAAAAAATCTCTTTATTGAAGTAATAACATATATACAAACATATAATAATTATAAAATAGTTCCACATGGGTCAGAGACCTGTGAGTGGAACGGTTCTTATCGTATGAAATTAACATTTTATAAAAAGAGAATGAAAATATCTGTAGAATACTGGATCAGCCTTAAATATATATTTTAGCAAAATGTGACATGAAAAAGGTAAAGTAATTATGAATTAAACAGAAGAAAAAAATATATATTCTTTAAATCGGAATATGTTTTGAATCTGTTTCATAGCATAAAAATTTAAATTAATAAATTATTTTGAGTTTTTAAATTTTAAAAATTGTACATAATATAGAAATACATATTGATAAAAAACTTTAGAATCCTAACTACCTTAACTTAATTGAAGCTAGCTTCGAGTAAATTAGTATAGTTGTCATTATTTTCTTCATTTGACCTTTTTACGACTATTTTACGACTATAAATCAAACTTGAGCCAAACAAGAGAAACATTTGTTTCACGACTCAATCTACATTACATTCCATTTCAACGGGCGATCCAACGCTGGTAACGCAGGCTGTTACACTCCAGTTAATTTAAACATAGAAATTGGGTTGTAAAATATGCAATCATAGCAAGTTTATAATCAAATGGTGTTTAACATTTTACGCAATGTCTTTATTACATATTACAACATTTTTACTTCCTAATATTTCATAAAAATATAATTTTTAAATACGATGTTATAGAAACCCGAGTTAAGTATATAGAATTAAAAGAAGGAAAGTAAACAATAAGAAAAAAGAACACTAAGACTAATTTTTCTACGGGTGGCTGCGTAATTTAAGTAATAAATGTTATACTAGTACTTGTCTCTAAACAACGTATTCATGAATTTATAAATTTATGTTCACTGACTCGCGAACCCGTAATATAATAATATCTTTAGAACATTGTGGCGCGTGGCTAAAATTTACCGTGAGAATTGTGTATTTTTATTCTTATTATGCTGGAAGGAGATCAAAGTGAAAGGAGATATTAATATTGCATTGATAAATAAAAACATAAAAATTATTAAAGAACAAAACATAACATTAACTCTCTTCATTTTTGTTTACATTTAATTAAAAAACTGTATGTGCAAACTTTTTTTAGACCCCACAATGAAATATCAGAGTGAAATAACATCGAATTACGGAAGACATTTTGCTTGCAGAAATAAATATGTAGTATTAAATAGATAAATACTGTAGTTTAATTATTTACTGAAAACTTCGATTACTATACAAGCTTAAACGAATTCCGGTCAAAATATAATGCTGTTTAAAATATATACAATATATAAATAAAATGCAAGCTATGCGTATATTTACATGCACTGTTGAGAATTTGAAACGGAAAATCAGAAAAGGAGGAAACAGTCTGGCAATAAGGACCTATCGATCTGCCACAGCGATACAAATTGCTTCGCCACGTGTGTTTGAGTGGCGATGTTTATCAAGAATCAAGAATAAAGAATATTTATTTGACATGGAACTGTGCAAATAGCATCAGCAAATCGTAAGTTGGTTGTTGGTTTCAGCATACAACAATCAGTAATTAATATAAATAAAACTAATTCACAATTGTAACTACAATAATGTTAGACAACTGCAACTCTAAAAAACAGCATATTTTTATCACAAATAAAATAGTTTTTTAAATATATTTTAAGGGATGAATTTTATTTATTTTTAGATCTTATTTAAAGATATATTTTTAACAATGTACGTACACTTTCATTCCCTGTTTTATCACAACATTTTGATTATTTGATTTAATAGTGCAATATGTTATTTACTTATAGGTAAATATAATGGCGTTACTTATAGGTAATATTATTTGAAATAAAGTGAATTTATTTTAAAAAGCAATTTAGAACAAGAATGTTAATTAACGGTTATGAAATTAAGAATATTCGTGTTGACGCTCAGGCCTCAAAACCTCTTTTTCTTAAAGAATAAATATTTCAAATGTAATTGCTACAACTTTTTTCAGAAAATCTGTTGAAAAATGTTTACAAAAATTTTGTTTTATGTAAGTATTATTCAGTTGAGAATATAACAAGTAAAATGATTCCTAAAAAACATTTTGGAATCCAAGTTTTGTATACATTATAAGATTGTGTAAAATAAATTTATCTTGGAATATGACCAAAGAAGAATATTAAAATCGTGACTTCCAGCCTTTGTTGGAGATTATTTTCTCTTTGCACATAACGTTTCTTTACGTTAGTTTGGGAACAAATACTCTAGTGGTATCTTACAAAATATTTATTTCCAAAACCAACCTTTGCTGAATTTAACTTCAGTAAATTATAAATTACCGTATAAAAGTGTAAAGTTTCACATGGTTAAGGGGATCATCATAACTTTTAAGACGCACAACTTAAATTTTA
The DNA here is from genome assembly GCA_030545055.2 of Neoaliturus tenellus. Classification (NCBI taxonomy): domain Eukaryota; kingdom Metazoa; phylum Arthropoda; class Insecta; order Hemiptera; family Cicadellidae; genus Neoaliturus; species Neoaliturus tenellus. The sequence continues at coordinate 94,726,502 of CM061536.1, forward strand.
CTACAAAAAGCTAAAAATGACTTTGTCGTTGTAAATATATTGTAGGAGAGAATGCAAATTGGTTCAAATCAAACGTTTTTCGATATAAATCCAAGTTGTTTTAACAAATTTGTTATGAAATTCCTGCAATGTTACGTATCTAAGTAAGGAGTAACAATTTCATGTCACACGCTCAATGTTGCTCTGTAAGTCAACAGAATAGGGACAATAGTTTTATTTAGCTTATGTTATCGTCAAATCCTCGAGATGGTATCTCTAATGAAAGAAAAATACATCTACTATCTAGCAATTTGTATTTTCTTATATTTATACATTTCATAACATAAATAAACATGAGTTTCATACATTATTCCTTTACTACGTGTGTATTAAGTTATTAATATTTAATTTGTATATATTTTTAAGACCATTGTAAATACATAAACTTCAATAAAATATTAGGTAAGCTATGGATGATAAAACTCTATACTTATTTAATACGCTTTTTTGTGTTGAGAACTATTTCTTACAATTTTCAACCGATATTCACGTTTTTTGTGTCGTTGGATAGGGCCTTGTCTGTAGTTGTTTCCGCCAAAAGTTGATGTAAATAGGACATAAAATAAGGGTGATATACACTTATTAAATTTTAAATTTACCAATCAGAATAACATTGGGTTTGGGATGAACATTTTAAACATCTGTTAATGTGCAGCTGTAAATACTTGTACAGTAGTTTATTGTGATTACTGATATTCACAACATTGGATTTGTTTGATGTCGTTGATTTAGAACTAAAAGTAATGTTTGTATTGTATCAAAATAAATTTGCTCAAATTCGAGCAACACGTTTACTAGTAAACAATTAACGATACTGATTTGAAACAGGCATTAAACTATCATGATACTGACAAAATATTCAGCTGGTCTGTCAGTAACAAAGCTACACCTCATCTTATCTATCGCACTTAGGCCTGTAACACACTTAAGAGTCATTTTCACCCCTGGGCCAGTAACCCATTGTTGCGCAATCGGCAATGTTAATCATACGGCTTTTATGCTAAAACATGGTTTTGTATTCCCCTGTTTCGGACGCCATTTTTCAACCGATTTTCTTGAAAGTTGTTAAGTGTTTAGTTGAATACTTATATTAGGTTTCTCATACCTCGAAATTTTGAAAATTTTACTAAATTTTGAAATATTAACTAAGGAAAATCGAGTTACTTTGCGACGTCACAGAGAGTAATATTTGTTAAATTTTCAAAATTTCGAGGTATGAGAAACCTAGTATAACTATTCAACTAAAAACTTACCAAATTTCAAGAAAATCTGTTGAAAAACGGCGTCCGAAACAGGGGAATACAAAACCACGTTTTAGCATAAAAGCCGTATGATTAACATTGCCGACTGCGCAACAATGGGTTAATGGCCCAGGGGTGAAGATGACTCTTAAGCTGCGCATCTTCTACATGGTGACACGCTGCATGCAACTGCTACGCCACGCAAAACCAACAAATGCTTTTAAGTGGGAGCTTACACACTACAGTAGCAACATCCTTGCCACGCCTCTGCTGCTGTAGTGTGTAAGCTCTCATTTAAAAGCATTAATTGTTGTATAAGTCGCTTGGAGCCTGCCGGTGCGTAGCAGATGCGCCACTTCGATGTGCAACAGGCCTTACACACTCACCCTTCAGTCATACACATCTTAAAATACGCACCATACAACGTGTCAGTGTTTCGAGAAAGTACCTAAGTAAGTCCAGAAAATAACCCATTTGAATGATTTTCTACAGGAGTTTGATAGTTAAAAACAGAGTTGTTTGCGAAGGGATTTTATGAAGACATTAATTTATATAATTCATTTCCATTAAAAATCTCACATTGGTTAGTCATTTACATTCCATCATTATATATTACTAACCATACAATCCTTTAAATTGTTCGTTTAACTCTTTAAATTGTTAAAATTAAAAACAAAAGTAAATAAAAATAATCTAAACTAACATCGTTTTAAGTATTATTAGGATGTTGTATTGAAACTGGCAATAAAATGTAATCATGTTGGATAAATAACATTTTAAGTAGATCAAATTATTAGATAAATCTTAGCTAGCCTTAAAAGTTTCAAGTCGACTTTGAAATCTGTCACAGTAATACGAGTTAAGTAATGGTAAAGTCATGCGTGTTGACCTACCACAACCCTGCCCAAACTTGCAGAAGGCTTTGAAACTATCGTACTCTCACAACACACCCAAGTGTTTATAGATTGGCAATATTAATACATATTTTTTGACATAAATTATTTTATTATTATCAATAATATTATTTTAAACCTAAAATCTAAAACTATGCAACATATTAGTAAATACCAATTTATAAAAAAAAAAAAAAAATGGAACATTCGATTTAATAATTTTATTAATTACTGTTGTTCATATTTAATATGAGTAATATTATATTTTTCTACAACATTAATAATGAATTTCATTAACATCTATTGAATTACGATCACTTAATTTTTATTTAGTAAACAATTAAAAATAAAATTTCCTGTTTTAGGTTATGCAATAACTTCAATTTATTTATTAAGAAGTTTCCGATAGTTATTTTTTATTTTTCATTGAAATCTAGTTTACTTAAGTAATTTATTTAACTCATTTACAATCATTATTTTGTTTGATCGTATCCTAACTGACCCAGCTGACTCCAAAAGTCTCTTTTGCTAGTAGTAACACGTTTCATCAACTACGTAGGTAAATGTTTGTCCCGGTTTACGACTGTTTGATGCATTACAGATAAACCCCGAGGTCCTCAAAACACACATTCGTTTAATGACTCACTCCAAATTCCATTTCAATCTGGAATACCACGTCCGCGATCTGTGTAGGCGATGTTAACCTTTCAATGTACACGCTTATTTAGAGGTAAAAAGTTAAATGGATTTATGTAATTCGCTAGCCATAATTTTATTTTGTATACTTTAGGCTTGTATAACACCTTAGGCCTGTCTAATAACAGGCCTAATTGATGATACATATGCATCAATTGTTTCTTTTTCGGTTTATTTTTTTCTAAATTTATATTTTCTAATTATGATGGAAAATATCACACAAACATATAAAGGTTGAAATTCGTGTTGTCAAAGTTTTATAAATACGTTATTATATTGGTAAATGCAACGTTATAGCAACAATAATGAAATTCTGTTTATCGTTTTAGCGAATTTCCCTATAGGGAATACGCTATTACGGTAGTAGCCATGGTAAGACCTAAGCCCGGGACCCCTTTACTTTTTCATTTTGAGGTCCCCAGAAGCCAAAAACACCGTTCGTTCATCTTCATTTATATGTATATATACATATATATATATATATATATATATATATATATGTGTGTCCGTGGTACCGATAACTTTTGAAGCGGACCTCCGATTTTGATCAAATTTGGTATGAAGGTGTAAGACCAGGTCTATTTTCATGAGTTCGCGAACCAGCATTGTCGGGTTATGGGAACGGGGTTTTATGGGGTTTCAAAGGGGTAAAAAATGGGTTTTTGGCGTTTTTGGGGCTGAATTTTCTAAATTCATCAATTTTAACCAAAACCATTTAAAAGAGCTTAAAAAAACAAACAATTTAGTATTTTGAATCTTTAAAATAGCTTAACTGGTTCTAGAGAAAATTCAAATCAAGTTTCCCATGTTATTCTTATGGGTAAATCTTTGAACAGATATAAATTGCTTATTTATCAACATACCTTAATAAAATTTTTTATGAACTTTCACTAGGTAGTGAGTAATTAAGATTAGATAAAAAACCCACATGGCAGCAAACCTACATGCTAAATCCCATGGTATTCTCATGGAAAATAAGTGTATAATGGGAGCAAGAGAGATGGAGATAATAAGGTATCTGTTCCTAATCAGCTGATCAGCTGTCTTCTGCATATTTGTCAAATTTGAAGTGTTTATGTTTTGTTATTTGTAAACAAATCATTCCTTTTGCATTGAAGCTTTGGATATGCACCTTTATTACTGTTAAAAAAGTCATTTATTGCAATATAAATATTAATATATAAATTATTGAATAAAAATAATTTACTCAGAAATATAATGCCATTAAATATATTATATTTCCCTGTAAAGATTATTAATTATATAATATAGCCACAAAGTTCTTTGATATTGAAACAATAATTCTTTGGAAATTCGCTGAGTACGCAGGTTTGCTGCGACGCGGGTATTTTTTTTTTTTTTTGTACAGTTCAATATTAATTCTTCCAAGCGTCTTCTTTTTGATAAATTACTCAAGTTGTTATATTACTGAATATAGGTGTGTTTTAAATAGGGTTATAAGACAAACATTGACTGTAAGTATTTTAAGGAAGATGTATAGGCCTATTCATATGAACTGTATTCGTACTGACCGTGGACTTTTGTTATTTCTAGTAATCAGTGCTTGTGTCCTGAGGAATTTCACTATTTTTAGAGTGTTCTACCATTTTTAAGTCAAATGAATAAGTTGTCAGTATAGCATAATATTTTTGCTTATTTCACTTTTCTAAAAAATTACCTTCACTTGAACCAAAGAGTATTTTAATACAAAAACATTAAATGTTGGTCGAAATTACACCAATCCTAACTGATATATCGTTAAGATGTGTTCACAAATCCAAACAACAAAACCATAAAAATAAAGAAGCAAAACACCTAAATAAAGTCCCGGAAGAATATTAAGAACACCCAAAACACAAGATTAAACTCTTCAGCTTATCTGCATTCATATCGACTGCTTCTGATTGCAACAGTTTTCACTATGACGATGTTTCGGGTGTTTTCACTGTTAAATGACATTTTACCTTTTATTTGTTTACTGTTAGACTAGTATTGTTATAAATGCTTGGGCATGTCTTGAAATGAAACGGAGGTTTCCGTTTTTTAATCTTGCCATTTCAAACGGCATTAGAGTTTTAATTCAGGATCCACTTTGGTTAATCCTAAGACTTCCTATTTTTGAGTAGGAGTGTCGTTTGTAAATACAAGATATAGTTCTAATTTACTATCCATTTTTTCTAAGATGGTAGGACACTATCAAGACAAGGGGCATAAACTGAATCTCCCAAACTCGTGTAACTTTACAACAATTGTTTCACATTCGTCCGGTTCCCACAATTCACTATGTACAAAGATTAATAATAAATACAATCTAATCAATACAAATGGTCACAATAATGTCCAAGCTGACCACTGTCACATTGGGAATTGCGTGACGCGTCAGGCACACGCGAAACAACGCATCGTTGACCATCTTTGACGTCGTTCACTCATTAATGGAATAAATCTAATAAAGAATCTAAAATAGTTAGTGCTAAAAAGAATTAAAGAAAAACAACGCCTTATTGTCTTGGGCCAATCACATTATAAGAGCTCATCCTATTCTATAATACGAGCAATGTCTGAAGGGATGTGTGTTCCATGATCTCGAAATCTAGCGGGTAGATTTTGCTTAAACTTGGCATTTAAGAGTGTTTGGGCCCAAAAATTAGTTTAGAAACTGCCTCAATCCCAGAAAAAATCTAATTTGGTCTAAATTTAAAGTTAAAAATCGTAATTTTTAACATTGGCCTTATGGGTTGCTATTTTGGTAACGAAATAACAACTAAAAGTAAAAAAAGGAACATTAATTTTAAGCAGTTTTTAACAGCTGTTATTTGTTAAGAGTCTGGTGTAGATTTAATACCTTGATTACCATGACACTATAACAACAGTGAATCAAAACCAACGAGCAAGGCTCAGTTAACCTGGTACTTATTAAAAAATTCGTTACATTTTAATATACACATATTTAGATGAAAAATCTTTTGACCTTCTTTATTTGCTTATTTAGTAAATACTAATTTTAATTTGATACTGATTGTAATTATGATACTATTGAACTAGGTCTTTAAAAATCAACATATACATTGTACTGATTTTTTTACTAATTGTAAAATGTGGTTTTTCGTATCAAAAATAATTAAATATATAAACAAACTTCATATTTATAATATTACTAGAATTATGTGGTAAAATTTTTCAATGCACAGCATTAAGCTGAAGTTTAAATTTTTGAAGAAATAGCTCGTATTTATTTTAAAAGATGTAGCCAGCTAAGTTGAAGCATTAGACAACTTTTTTAGAAATTTCTATTATTGTTACGAAATTCTCTCGTGGTAAACCTATTATGAGTCCTCTTGCAGCGACCTGCAGTTTTGTCAACCTACTGAACATACTACAATTATTTACTTATACATTTAGACTAAAATAGCAAGACATACTCAAGACATCGACGTAACCCCAATTTCCCCAACTCGTGCAATAACAATACAAAAACTGTTTCAAATTCGTCCGGCTCCCGGAAGTCACCCTGTATTTGTAATCATTGTTTCTATATTCATTAGTGCAATATTTTTCTTTATTTTCTCTTTTATATTTTATTAGGGTTTTGAAGAAAAATAATTTAAGTCTGTCTTTGTACGTGTCTTAATGCCTTGATTGATTTCACTGATAATAATTTTTTCATCACTCCGTATGGAAAGTAGCTATTTTCGATGACAGCTAATATACAGGGTGTTTCAGAACTCTCTACCAATATTCTAAGGTATTGTTTCTGAGTTAGAAACATATCTAAATATCATATTTAAATTGTCCGGAAGTCTTTAGTTTCTCACATAGCCGCCATTTTGTTTTTTTTCACGTAATAATTTTTATTTCCTTAGCGGATGGTTGTATTCAAATCATATTTGGAATGAATCTTTATAATACCAATGTACCAATGTTTCCGGGGAAAAAATTATTTTTTTCCACTGTTTACTTACAAAATGGCGGCCATTTTAAATTTTCAAACTCAAATATCTCAAAATCAGTAAATTTTATAAAAATTTTACTAGACACAATAAAGTTGACAAATTAAATTACCTAATTAATGGTACCAAGTTTGTAAGGATCTGACAACAAATAACGGAGTTGTTGCGATTTTACTCCATGCAAATATTGATTTTGCACTAATAACAAAGCAAATTAAGGCCATTTTAACAGCACAATCAATGTTTTCATGGAGTAAAATCGCAATAACTCCGTTGGTACCATTGGTTAGATAATTTAATTTGTCAACTTTTTTGTGTCTTGTAAAATTGTTATAAAATTTACCGATTTTGAAATATTTGAGTTTGAAAATTTAAAATGGCCGCCATTTTAAAAATATACAGTGGATAAAATAAATTTTTTTCCTGGAAATGTACATTGTTATGATAAAGATTCATACCAAATATGAACTGAATACAACCACCCGATACGGAAATAAAAATTGTCATGTGAAAAAACAAAATGGCGGCTGGGTGAGTAACTAAAGATTTCCGGATAATTTAAATATGATATTTTGATACGTTTCTAATCTAGGAATAATGCCCTGAAATATTGGTAGGGAGTTCTGAAACACCCTGTATAACGAATAACTCTTTTCAAAGCCCTACGTCAGAGCAAGGGGAAAACGATCAGCTGACTTTCCTTTGCTCTAAACTTACCTTCCCTTGCTCTCAATTAGTTCTCCATTTGCCCACTACACGCACTAGTGTTTGTTTGCCGTCTATTTTCATAATTTAAATCGGCGGTTTTTAATTAACAATATAAACGTAAAAAATAGAGACCTAGTTTTGCGTCATGCATTCAGGCATTCCGGTGTGAGCTTATGGAATTTGTGCGCGTACCAGAAAATGCCACTGTTTGGTACTTGTAATGAAATATAGTAATATGATACTTCCTACATATTTTTTGCAACTTTTGCATGATATTTTAGAAAAGTATTTCCAATTAGTTTGATAGTTTATATTTACTTTAAATATGGAAACCGACGTACTGTTTGTAAATATAAAAAATGTATATCAAATAAAGGGGTTACGGTGTTCTCTTAATATATTAGCAAAGAAACTTTTAAGCTATATTTCAAGTGAATCAATGTAAAATTGAAAATGCCAAAAACCCCACCCCCCATATATATTTGGTAGGTACTACAAAACTAGATGAAATTCTCTCCAAAACTTTCTGTGTTCAGAATGCAACACATCAACTTCATTACAAGTTGAATCCTCTGTAGAGGGCTGTACATTATTGGCAGGTCTGGAGATCAGAGCAAACACTCCTGGGTCAAAACTCGAACTCCAAATCCAGAACTATCTCCTATTGACTTGACGGTTCTGAAAAACCATGTGGTTTTCTTAATAATATTGGGTTATACTTTATAACATTTAAAAAATATTAATAGTTTGCTTATAATGTGTGTATATTGACTTTCTTGAGATATCATAAATTAAATTTAAAAAGGTCATTTAAAGGTATCAGTAAAAAGATAGCGAGAAGAAAATATTCACTTTAAAAATTGAAAATTTATATATTTGTAATTTTCATAGCATTTAATAATTGATTGTTTAAAAAATTATAATTAATTGTAATAATGCATTTCACATAATCATTTTCCTTTTGGAAATGCATAGAATATCACTTTTGTTGGGTAATAGAGTGCCGTGATAGAGGACGTAAAAAATAAATTTTCTTAGGGAATTTCAGTTGCGATTTATTCGCTTAACCAATCGCAGTGACGATTATATTAAAATAAATCACCAAATCATTTCAAAATAAACTTTGACGTCTCACCATGTAACCTAAACTTAATTTTAAATTACATTGACTTCTGACTTGCACTGAAACCTGTGAGTAGTGATATAATGTATGTTCAAGAACCGGAGTTTTTACGCAAAAACCATGTATGTTCAAGAACCAGCCTCTTCACGGGAAAGTCGTATGTTCAACAACGGAGGCCCGCGAGACCGCGAGCATTAGCGGCTACTAGATTCTGCCGCCCTGATACTCGCAATCTGTTTTCTCTCGCTTATTTCGTCTTATATTCGTTTGGTTGCTTCTTTGGATGCTTTATTCTACATTTTTACTATGCTCTATTATTTCTACAGGTTTTTGTCACCATAACAAACAGTTCTTTTGATTTTTAAATTTAAATTTTTGCTTAGAATGTTTAAAACAAATCCTAGCATTATTTAAATATGGTTTACTGGTCCTACAGATTCCTGCCACCCTAATACCTAAACAGTTGAAATACTCATTCGGTTCGATAGATCGATTATTTTCATTCGATATTTAAATCGCAATTTTTTAATCGGTTTTTCTCGAACCTTCGATGCAGTTTTCACGTGATTGGTGCATGCGGCTGATGCAACTTGTAATGCAATTTGCACCGGCTGATGCAATTTGCTTGCTAATCGAGTCAGTTTGACCCCAAAGGTTATGATAACTTGAGTATATATGGTGGTCAAAACTTAGGAGCCAGCACAGTCAAGTCCAGCGCCTTCCACAGGAAAACACTTGGTGAGTAACCAACCTCTCTAGGATTAAAACTTTAGCTTATAATGGAAAATCTTGGAAAACCATGCTGGTGTTAACTGAGAGATTTTCCTTAAATATAAGTTTAAAAAAATTTTAGACCAGTGTTTTTTAAATTAAACTTAGGATTTAAAACAAATTTCAATAATGTTTAGGGAACTTGGCTAACTAAAATTTTTCTTATGGAATATCTTGACAATTCTGGTTTTGTTGGCGAGCCCTACGTTGAAAACTGTTAGATTTTCTTTAAATACAAGTTTTAAAAACTGTGAGACCAGTGTTTTTAAGTTAAACTTAGGATTTAAAACTAACTTTAATAATGTTTAGGGAACATGGCTAACTAAAATTTCTCTTATGGAATATCTTGGCGATTCTGGTTTTGTTAGCGAGCCCTACGTTGAAAACTGTTAAATTTTCTTTAAATATAAGTTTTAAAAACTGTGAGACCAGTGTTTTTAAGTTAAACTTAGGATTTAAAACTAACTTTAATAATGTTTAGGGAACATGGCTAACTAAAATTTTTCTTATGGAATATCTTGGCGATTCTGGTTTTGTTAGCGAGCCCTACTGGTGAAAACAGTGAGATTTTCTTTAAATATATATTTAAAAAATTGTGAGACCAGTGTTTTTTTAAGTAATATTAACTTAGGATTTAAAACTAACTTTAATAATGTTTAGGACACTTGGTCAACTGAGTCCTTTTTTAAAATATATGATTTAAACATGTTCTAGACCAGAGTGTTTTTGTTGTTGCTGTTGTTTGTTATAAAATTAAATAACTTTTGGATATTTAAACTAATCCTACGACACGAGTACTGCCTAAGTTATGTATTTTTCCACGATCTTGAAATATAGCAAGTAGCTTTTGCCAAACATTTGTATTTTGCTAACTAAAATTTCTCTTATGGAATATCTTGGCAATTCTGGTTTTGTTGGCGAGCCTTACGTTGAAAACTGAGAGATTTTCTTTAAATATAAGTTTTAAAAATTGTGAGACTAGTGTTTTTAAAGCTAAACTTAGGATTTAAAAGTAATTTTAATAATGTTTAGGGAACTTGGCTAACTAAAATTTCTCTTATGGAATATCTTGGCAATTCTGGTTTTGTTGGCGAGCCTTACGTTGAAAACTGAGAGATTTTCTTTAAATATAAGTTTTAAAAATTGTGAGACTAGTGTTTTTAAAGCTAAACTTAGGATTTAAAAGTAATTTTAATAATGTTTAGGGAACTTGGCTAACTAAAATTTCTCTTATGGAATATCTTGTCAATTCTGGTTTTGTTGGCGAGCCCTACGATAAAAACAGTGAGATTTTCTTTATATAAGTTTTAAAAATTGTGAGACCAGTGTTTTTTTAAAGTTAAATTAACTTAGGATATAAAACCAACTTTAATAATGTTTAGGACACTTGGTCAACTGAGAGTCATCTTTTTTGAATATACGATTTAAACATGTTCTAGACCAGTGTTTTTTGTTGTTATTGTTGTTTGTTATAAAATTAAATAACTTTCGGATATTTAAACTAATCATACGATATGAGCACTGCAGTAAGTTATGTATTTTTTCACGATCTTGAAATATAGCAGATAGCTTTTGCTAAACATTTGCATTTGAGAGTGTTAGGCTTAAAAATAAGTTTAGAAACAGCCTCAACCCATGGAAAAAACTAATTTTGTTTAAAATTAAGTTTAAGAATTGTAATTTTTTGCGATCAAGGCAACGGTTAGCCTGATATTTTAAATAATATTGGAGGGACTAAGAAAAATTCGCATAATAATTTTAAAACATTTTAGACCAACTGAAGTTTTTAAAATTTTATATACTAGAGTGTCTTCATATGTCTTATTATTATTAATACAAACAAATTTGGGTGAGCAACTTCACTTATTTATTACACTTTTTTAATGTTGTGTCTGCAACAAATTATATTTCTTAATAAATCTGAAACTTCTTTTTGTTTTACAATCAGTGGTTTTTAAACTTATTTATTTAGTTTTTATTTAAAAAAATAATATAATAATATTTAGGTGATTAATTTTAGTTGCACTATGTTACAGATTTGTCGATCACACTTTAAAAACAACGGTGTTCTAGCATCTACCCGTTTGGTGGCTAAGTTCACGTCTGAGAGCAGTAATATTCAGGTAAGAAGCTGCTGATTAAATTTATATAAATGCTAGAATTTTAAGAATAAAAGTTTAATTTGCTTAATTTTTTTAAGTTTACTTTTAGCCCTGACCGCCTGACCAAAGAAGATTTGTATAGATAGATAAATATATTTCTTTCTTTGTTTTTTACTATTTTAGTTTTACTTTTTTACAGATCTGCAGATCGCAATTTTACTACTGTACCACCTTCCTACCCGCTAACCACCGGCAAGGCTCCACTAGACCGATCCCTTAGCTACCCGCTATACTTCAGTGACAAGGCAGCTGTAGTAATAGCAACCAGACCAGTTTTCCAGGGCGTAGCACTTATCCCAAAGGTAAAAAATTATTAATATATTTCAAATTTCCAAGATTTTGAAAAATTATTGAACATTTTCTTTGTAATGAAACATGTGTCATAGTTTTTTTTTGGTTTTATATTTGCAGTATTTTGATTATTTTTCATCAGTTAGTGCTAGTTTACAATCCATTATATAGTTATAAAAGGTTGTACACTTTTTTGGTTTTTTTTCAGAATGAATGCAAAGATGGAGGCTTATTATTCAATAAACTTGGAAATCAAGTTTTCTAATGAAAATGGATAGTTAATTATGAAATGTTTAGTTTCCTTAGTTTTTTAGTTGAAAAATAGTTAATTATTAGATGTATTTTTTTCTACATAGCTTTATTGTCATTTTTTGAATCTTTGCTTTTTATTGCAAGACTTATTGCCGTTAAGTGCTGGTTTTGTTTTTAAATATTAACAACATGAAATAGGATTTGTTAATTTTTTCAGAGAATGAATGGGTTTAAGAAACTCTCAGACAAAGCGTTCATCCCAAGTAGAAGCTCATCTGGAGCGGCAGGGCTTGATATTAGATCACCATATAAAGTTGTAGTTCCTAAAAAAGATAGATTATTAATTCATACTGATTTAGCTGTTCAACTCCCCCCTAACACATATGGACGCTTAGCATCTCGATCGGGGCTTGCTCTGAAAAACTTAATACAAGTAGCTGGTGGAGTCATTGACAGTGATTTTCGCGGTAATTTAGGAGTGATTCTCTACAACTACTCAAATGAGGATTATACTGTAGAAGTAGGAGATAAAATTTGTCAATTAATTTGTGAAGTAATTGTCACTCCAACAGTAAAAGAAATATCTGATATTGAAGAAACTGAAAGAGGTTCAAATGGGTTTGGTTCTACAGGAAAATAACTTTTTGTAGTTAAATTATGTAGCATGGTGTAGTAAAATGGAAAATAATCATTCTATTTGTATTAAAACTCTGCAATTGTGATTAGCAATTAACATAGCTTTTATATATTTTCAGTAATGAGTACCCAAACAGACATTGAAGACATCTCAGAACCCGGAACCTCTAAAGGACTTAATGTAGTTAGTCTACTTCAAATAGTTCAAAATCTAATATCGTTAGGAGTAAATTCCATAGATCTGTGGAACAATGTGATACTCAAAGTGAAATCACACCGCAAATTTCCCCAACTACCTGAATATCAAAACTTACATCTCTTACTAACGCAAATTTCTAAGCACTTCTGTGCTAGATTATTTGATTTTTTCCCCAATGATCTATCTCAAGGAAAACTGCATGAACTGTTAGCTCATCCAATAAGTAGTAACGAATTAATTAAAGCAGTCAAACCACTCTTAAAAAAGAAAAAATTTGCTGACCGTACGTTCTCTATAGAATGCAGTAACAATTTAAATGCTATAGTACATGAAATTTAAAAAAGCAATAATGAACACCCTGTTGATGAAGAAGTAAATGAAGAAGGAGAAGAACAGGCAGTACTTGTTGATTCAGTAAAACCTAAACCTACTACCCCAAAAGATCAGTCAAAAACATTAAAAAGAAATCGTTCCCCCAGTCCTTCAAGTAGTTTATCATCATCATCAGAAGAAGATTGTGATAAAACTAAAGTTCAAAAAAAGAAGCAAAAAAAATCAAAAGCCTTAAAACGTTCTAGTAAATCTTCTTCAGAAGATGAATGTGATCATGATGATGATAGTTCAGGTTCGGAGAGTGAAACTGATTTAGGTGGTCCCAGTAAATTTGACAAACTGTTTAAAACTAAAAAAAGTGGCCCTCTCAAAGTTAAGCAGATTTTTCAAACACAAAAAAAGAAACTTATAAGAAAACTTACTACTCCGGGTGAAGAAGGCCAGTTGATGATAAAAATCGAGGTGACCGACACTAGAGAATTAAAAAAGCTAAAACCTAAACAATACTGGACTAAAGTATCTACTAAAGCTGTATTTGTGACAGACCCAAAGTCAGTAACTTACAAAAATGTTGAAAAAATGCTCTATGATGTAGGTAGTAAAATCACCAAAACTGAAGGTGTAGAGTGTGAAGAAATAAAGCTTGATAGAAAAGCTTCGTACTAAACATTTGTAAGAATATTTTCAATACTTTTGCCAAACAAATTTTAAATTTTTCCGTGTTCCAAATTATAACATTTTTGCAAGTTAGTTCAATACTATAGATATTAAAACCGTTGTATTAATTCACAGGATGGAGGTTGACTCTGAGGGGGATTTCATGGAATCTTATTCAGAAAATGAAGCTACCACGCGAAGAGTGAATTCTCGATTTTACAATGGGGAGCCGTTAAATGAATTTTTTTGAATTGAGGAACGCGTTTAGTGGAAATTTAAAAACCTTTTACTACAGGAATGGGAATGAACAGATTAAAGACTTATGTTTGATTTTAAACCATATTAAACCAGATGTAGAAACAATTATTCACACTACGCTTGATTCATATGGGGCTCTTAAGTTTAATATTGTTTGTGAATGCACCTACGTGAAACCGATCTCAGGTGAGCTACAACAAAGAAACTTCAAAACAAAAAATAAATCAGTTTTAGCAAGCACATTTGTAGGAGCGGTTTTAAGAAAAATGTTCAAAAAGCTATGCAAAGAAGAGGAAGAATATGAGGGAAAGGGTTCGGGATGGACTTTATCTAGCGTTGATGGGTTTCTAATTAGAACATCACGATACAGACCACTTAGAGGTAGTACTTACATTCCTCTGCCTAGTGTAATAGCAAAAAAGAGAGCGGTCATAAATCCCAAAAATTTCCATGACGTCAATTGCTTTGAATGGGCGCTGATCTCAAAATACACTAAAGATTGCAGAATAACAACCAAATCTTTGGAACACAGAAATAAATTTAATTTTTCAGGAATTTCATTCCCAACTCCTATCAAACAGATTTCTAAGTTTGAGCAAATGAACAGTAAAGTGAGCATAAATTTATATGGTCTTGATGGACAAAACAAAGTTTTCCCTTTGCGAATTTCGAAAGAAGAAAAGCCAAACCATTTTGATTTGTTATTCATTAGTAAAAGTGGAATTTCCCATTACTGTTACATATCAGATTTTAGCAGGCTGGTTAGGAGTCAATTGACCACTCACACTCGTCAAATATCTATTTGCAAGCGGTGCTTTAAGCATTATCAAGGATTGAATAGAAAATCAAAATTAAAGTCTCATATTCAAGAATGTTCAAATCAGAAACCTGTGAGAGTTTTAATGCCTTCAAAAGTAAAAGATGTTTCCTCAAGTTCATCAAATATTTTGCAATTTAAGAATTATCACCATTCCCTGAAACTTCCCATAGTTGTTTATGCAGACTTTGAATGTCTGTTAGTAAAAGTAAATAAGAAAATTTCAAAAAAGACTATTGTAAACAATGTTCATGAACCAATGAGCTTTGGAATTTATGTAGTTTATGATGAAACGCTTCCTCAGTCAATAACAAATTACTTGCCAAAAGAACCATATATTTATAGGGGGGAACATGCTGCAAAGAAATTCATACATTATCTGAAAACACTTGCCAATTTAATAGGCGACTTGACAGACATTAATTTACCCATGCATCCTTTGACGCATGAAGAGCGTCAACGTTTTAAAAATGCTACTCACTGTGAATTATGTGACTCTGAATTTACATTGTTGAACACTCCTGTGCGTGATCATTGCCACTTCAGTGGCAAGTTCAGGAATGTGCTTTGTGCATCGTGTAATCTTAAGAGGCAAGCGCAAAAATTTTTGCCAGTTTTCATGCACGGTAGTTCAAACTATGACAATCATATAATTGTTCGTGAATTAGGATGTGACAACTATAAAATAGGAGTGATACCAAATACAACCGAAAAGTTTGTTACTTTTTCCAAAAACACTCAGTCTGGAATCACTTTACGATTCATTGACACTCTTCGTTTTATGGACCGATCGTTGAGTGAACTGGCTAATAATTTACCAAAAGAACAGTTTCTACACACTAGAAAGTTTTTCTCTGAATCAGAATTACCCTTAGTCACGCGCAAAGGAGTTTACCCCTATCATTATACTGATAGTTGGGAAAAACTTAAAGAAAAATGTTTACCAGATAAATCCTGCTTCTACAAGGGGATAGGGGACCCGTCAATGGCCGACCCAGAAAAAGAAAACTGCTATTTTCAACTTGATCCAATTGACGACTTAGAATATGAACATGCAAAAATGGTGTGGGATAAATTTAAATGTGAAGACTTGGGAAGTTACAGTGATTTATATTTGAAAATAGATGTACTGTTACTATGCGACACTTATGAAAATTTCAGATCACTTTGTATAGACAACTATGGGTTGGACTGTGCGCACTACTTTTCTTTACCAGGCCTTACATTTGATGCTATGCTTAAGTATACTAAAATTAAGCTAGATCTTCTCACAAATTATGATATGTACATGTTTATAGAGCGCGGGGTCCGTGGTGGAATAACAACTTGTTCTAAAAGACATTCGGTAGCAAACAATAAATATATGGGAGATGATTATAATCCTAATAATGAGTCAAAATATCTTATGTATCTTGATGCAAATAACCTATATGGGCTGGCCATGAGCAAGCCATTACCTTATAAGTCGTTTAGATGGATGAAAAAACGGGAATTGAAATCATTTGATGTTGAAAAAATCTCAGATGACTCTCCAATTGGATACATTTGCGAAGTTGATATTGATTATCCTGCTCATTTGCATGATGAACACAATGATATTCCATTATTACCAGAAAATAAAGCTCCACCTAATTCTAATCAAAAGAAACTATTAACTACTCTAGAAAACAAGAATAAATACATCTGTCATTATGTGAATTTAAAGCAGGCTATTCAGCTAGGCTTAAAGTTGAAAAAAATTCATCGTGTATTACAGTTCAAACAGAAACCTTTTTTAAAATCTTACATTGATTGGAACACAGAAAAAAGAACATGTGCTAGAAATCCGTTTGAAGAAGATCTTTATAAAAAAATGAATAACGCGTTGTATGGTAAAAGTATTGAAAACATTCGCCGTCGTATGAATTTAGAACTTGTTACATCACAAAAGAGGTTAGATAAACTAATATGTAAACCTATTTTTCTTAATAGAATTATTTATAGTGAATCTTTAGCTGCAGTTTCATGTGAAAAGGAATCAGTACTCTTTAACAAACCCATATATATTGGATTTACAGTTCTAGAACTTAGTAAATCCCACATGTATCACTTTCATTACCACATAATGAAAAGGTTTTTTGGCTCTAAAATAAGATTGTTGTATTCTGATACTGACTCTTTTTTTTATGAGATAATAACTAATGATGTATATGTTGATATGAACAATCCTGAATTGAAAGATTATTTTGATACATCCAATTATGACAGTAAACATTTCTGTTTTTCTATGGCAAATAAGAAAGTTCTTGGAAAATTTAAGGATGAGTGTTCAGGTAAAATTATTGTTGAATTTGTAGGATTAAGACCAAAACTTTACTGTTACGAAATCTTTCAATCACTTGTAAAGAAAAGAGCAAAAGGAGTTAACAAAACTGTTGTTGAAAAAAGTATAACAATGCAGGATTTTAAAGAATGTTTATTTGATCAAAAACTTTGTAAGACTAGACTTCAAACATCCTTCAAAACAAAAAATCATGTTACCAGCACTGTGACTGTAAATAAAGTAGCATTAAACTCAAAAGATGACAAAAGAGTGGTATTAGATGATAAAATAAACACTTTAGCTTATGGTCATTACAGGTTATGTGGTAAAGCTTTGTAATTTGTAACTTCAGATTTTCTCATGTAAATATTAATTTGAAATTATGAATGTAAAAAACTGTAAAAAGAAAGCTATGTAGAAAAAGTTATTTGTAAATAAATCATTGTATGTAATATTAAACTGTGTATTTATTAATCCTTGAGTCTTAATGGGGAGAGGCATATGAATAAAGTACACACAATATATTATATATACATATATTTGAAATCAGAATAAATTACATTACTTTTTTTACAATTCCAGATAGTGGAGAGTAGTAAACTATTGAATCACTAATAATCAAACAGTAAGCAGCAGTGTTTGCTGGAATTGCTTTTGAAGTTTCAAACTCTAAACGTACATCAATGGTTCCACTTTTTACAGACTCTGATTGCTTGGAACAATCACACACAAATAGTGGAGTTTTGTCAAGAAAATCATTTTTGCTTATACATGGTTGATCATCAGTTCCAGCATAATATGATGATTGAAACTTTGTGTAATATTGGTAAAATAAAGTCTTTTTCCCATTCATTGGATCGTAAGGATAGTAAGTTCCATTTAAGTACAGTTTAATATTTTGTAAATCACAATAATCAAATTGCGATGCATTTTTATCACTTTTGTCCTTACGATCAGTCTGAAATCCTACTATGACATACCTTGGTTTCTCAATAACTGACAAAGTTTTAACAGTCCATGTCTGAGTATCAGTTTGTGGCAAGACTGGATATTCATGTATCTGCCACCTTCTAAATGCAATTCTCAAGGGTTGATCCTTTTCTACTAATTTTAAAAGTGACAATTTTATTTCATCATCAATTTTGACATAAGGCATTTTCCACACAATCTTAGAAATATTAAATTTACTATCTTGCACTGAATCTGCAGCTTGTAATATTGCATTTTTGTCTGATGAAGACCTTAGTAATACAAGCTCTTGCTTGACGTTCAACAATATTTCTTTAAAATCTTCGGCAAACCCTAGTAGAAGTTTAAGAGGTACACAAAATGAAAAACTTGTTTTATCACCAAGTTTGTCAAGTGTTTTCAAATTCCATCCAGCATTTTCCATCCAGTATACATCTCCAGGTCGAGCGGTAAGTAAATTTTTCATTGTAGTTGTAAGTCCAACATTTTTCACCCTATCAATTTCAGTTCCACATAATTCATATCTGATTTCATCGAATAAAAAAGCAATTGCATTATTTACAAAATTTGTTGTAGTATCATCATTTGTTCCATCTGGTTTTTTTATTTTACCCTCAATTAATAAATAACTTTCACTTGGTAATGTATATACATCTTGTTGATGAATAGGTATTCTTATCTCATCACTATTTCCAAATGTATTTGAAGAGTAAGGATTATGTGAATGAAATTGATAATCAGTGATACTATTGTCAACATTGAGTTCACCATTGACATTTATAATTCGATTCATTTCTTATTTTTAAATATTCCAATACTTTTTAAAAACTGTCGGTTCTCAGGAGTTAGTTGTTTAACAGTTTTACTTCTTACACACTCAGGTTGCTGAGATGTTTCTCCACCAATGGTTGTATGATGAATGATGGGATATTTGTGCAGAGTTTGGATTCTGTTTGACAGTTGTCTTCCATAAAATACCAGCCCCATGTTATCTTCGCTGTTTCTCCCGTATAACTAAACGTATGTTGATGTTTTCACCTCTAAAATTTACCAATTGCCCATTTTGATCTTCCAATGCAATAACTATTTCTTCTAAACTGTTTTGTTTATTTATTGGGAGATATGTTACAGTATTTGGCTTTTCTACAATTTTAAAACCTGGAGCAACTGTAGGATAAAATTCATGCAAAACGTGACCTTCAATGCCATCAATGTATGACCCCCTTACAACATTACATGTGATTCGTATGACATCTACTTTATTAATGGAAACTTGGTTTTTTGATTCAACCCATTTATTTGGTTCAATTATGATCTTGTTGAATCCCAGTAGGGGTCCTATTGTTTGTTCCTTAGTAAAATCTATACCATGATCACAGAATATTTCACTTTTTAATGTGCTGTTGTTTGCATGTAGTTTAAAATCAATTCCCAAGTTTTGTCTTTCAATTTGCTTTCTAATAAAATCGTTAATACTATCTATTTCATATGAACCTGTTGGCAAGGATATTGTGACTCCGTTTGTAAAACATACCTTATCATTTATGTTTTCCTCTATATTAGGAATTGAGTTATATGTTAATAGATAATGGAATCCCATTTCCCATTCACTTGATGAAGACAGATCAAATGGTGGAAATAACGTGTATCGGATACGAGATGTATTTCCTCTCACACAAATCATTATGTGTTACTTGCCAGAAAGTCTAAACATAAATGACCACAATTGACCTGATCGTCTTTTTGAAGAGGAAAGTAATTATAATGAACATTAGTATAGAACGGCCCGCTGTTAAAATATCGCTGAAGTTCAATTGGAGGTTTCAGATTTCCAAAACTGTCAAAGTATTGCACATTTAAGCCAATTTTCTTATAACACACCCAATGAGTTCCTTTATTATTGATGCTGTCTAAGTTTACAATTCCACATTCCCGTTCATTAATTCTAGAAGGTAGAGAATCTCTCATAAATACTCCTCTAAAATATGGTATTCTTAAAATTTCAGCCCATTTTAATATATCCATAGTATTTAGTGGTTTGTAAGGTATGTAGTTTATTTCCTTCGTTGTGTAGACGATGTTTTTTTTTTACTCACACCAGAACCCTTGTAGGGTCTTAAATACAATCCTTTCCCTTTCCTCTTGTTAACGTTAGAAGATTTTTTACATTTGCACTTTGTGTTTTTTCTCTTGACATGCAGTTTCTTTTTGCCTCCACCAAATTTACTTTTTGCTTTCATAATATTTGTTACGGTCCAAGCTGCTGCCTTTTCACTTAAACTTGCGTCTGAAGCCTTAACTCTTTCCCAAGCTCTTTCTGCTAACTCTCTGTCAGCAATCAACCTATTTTTGCTGTCAGAATATTTTGAATAAGCTATATCATGTAATTTACAAGCAGAATCTAATTTGTTTACACCGGGATCTCCTCTGGCTAATCTTTTTTTTAAATTCGTGCCTGGACCACAATATTGATAGCCTGGAATGTGTAATTCGGTTGGTAGAATATCAATAGCTTTATTTAAAAGATTTCCAGCAACACCGGCAATACTACCTAACAGGCCTGAGCCTCTGGGATAACTGATGCGTCCGGTGCTGGGTTTCATTTTATTAATGATCAATAGCATATGCGCTGCCTGTATTTATCACAGCAGACGTGGGTGCACCATCTACTAGTTGCAGCACTGAATTTTCACTTGTTGCAAACAAATCACCCCAATCACAAGTATGCAATGATTTAGTAACCTTTTTTTTCCACTCTTCCTTTGCAAGTTTTGGACTTTCTTTTTTCAATATTTTGTGAAGAGTATAAGCCATCTCAGCCAGCACATCGCTTAAATATGCATAATTTACAGCATCTCCCATGCCTATAGGCGGAGCTACATTTTTTATACCATGTCCTTTGGCATCGTAATCACCCTTTAAAAATAATGTATTCGCCTGCAAATACCGCAGATTTACAGCATCCTGACCAAGCTTTGGGTCATGAACATTTGATATTTTCAATCCTTTAGCACTAAAACTTCCTTTGTTTATAACTATAGCTTTATTGTTAAATGTGACAAAATTTACTGCGTCTCCCCCAACTAAAGGCACAGCATCATCTTGGATCCTATACTGATGAAAAGAATAGCTATCTTTAAATTTTTTTGGAGTGTTTGAGGTAAAATAAAGCTTATTAACAGCATCACCATCATTAATGGGTACACCAATATTACTTATCTTAAAACCTTTCGCATCGTAAACATTTTCTTCACTGCGCGATAGACATTTTTCTGTAGAAACATTTAAAGTATTTAAATTTACAGCATCTCCTATTTCTGTAGGTGCACCCACATTACAAATTCTTTTTAACTGAATGTCATAGTCCCCTGCTTTAGTAAGATTGAAACCTTCACCTTTTGGCCCTCGCGTAGCTTGTGAAACAGAATTAGAGCTTGAGAAACGACCAAATTTATCTACACTCATGATGAAGTCTAGATTGAAAATGAGGGAAGAAAGGAAAAACAAGAATTAAAAATAACGTGGAAATTTATTTAAAAATAAAATATTAATCAGTTTTATACATTTATTTTACCTTCATTTTCCAATTCCAATAATTCTTCTATTATTGAATCAATTTCCTTTTTATGACTGTTGTTACCAGCTTCTTGTGAACCATATAAAAGGCGAAGACGGTCAACAAGTTCATTTGGATCATCAAAATAAATATACTCAAGTTTATCATTGGTAAGCGGTACACCGTTTCCACTTGTTGAGGGTAAAACCATATCTGAATATGTAGTCATAGGATTTTCTTTTTTTATGAAATCATGCAATGGCATTTTTCTTTGCAACTTTTTTGCAGAATTCTGGGAAATTCCACTTCCACTTGCATCCCATTTGTTTATTATAGGAGCAATTATGTTTAAGTACTTGCGCCCTCTGTTGGATCTCTTTTTACCCAGTTCCGAATAATTTACTCTGTAAACTTTTGTATCCCTTAAAATAGTGGCATAATTTTTTAAATCATCCTCTGTGTAAATATATGGATTTGGAGAATTCATAAATATTAACTCATAAAGCCCCCTTGTGCCATTATATTTAACATCATTTATTATAATATCATTTTCATCAATTTCAATTTTTTTATCACCCATCATCCAATCGTTTCCATCCACACGCACACCATAGTTATGGTCAATATCTTTTCCTCCTCTAACTAATTTTAAAAAGTAATCTTTAGATATATTACCAGTAAATGTGTTTTCTACAAACTGTTTAGCGAGATTTTTTCCCTTGGGCGTTCTTAATAGGTTTTCTGCTGTTGGCTGTGTTTCATAAACAATAGGTTCTTCTTCCATCTCCTCACCTCTTTGTAAATCGTGTTCCTCTTCGTCTAACTCCATGTCACTCGTTTCATGTTTATCACTAACAGCTGCAAGGCGTTTAGGTTGTGGAAGTTCTACATTACCATCATCATAATCATAATCACTCTCGTAACCATCGTGGGTTGGCAAATTAATTTTACGCTTCCTTTTCTCTCCTTGCTCAGGCGTGGGTATAAATTGTTTTGCAGGAATAACCTCTTCAGTATCACTATTACGCCTTCTTTTTCTATCATTTATAACATTTTGTTCTAATTTAATTTCTTCATGCCCTTCCAGGAGTTTTATCAACGGTTCAGACACAGGCTTCCATTGTTTTTCAAGCATTTCATTAGTATCAACTAATTGACGCTGTAAAGCTTGGTGTTTCTTTTTAATATTTCTTCTTAACTCACTAATTTCCTTAACTATTTCTTCTTTGGTTTTATTTTTAGTCCAATCATCATAGTAGTTTTCAGCCATTTGAGATGGTAGCAGCTGCTTACACTGTTAACAGTTCACTAATGATTCAACAGCATAGTAGAGGTCGATATATATTAATTTGAAATCAAATTTCCCCTCCACTCCATTAATTATTAATAAACACATCTAACCCTTTCCTATAACGACCTTTAGACATTTCACTATCTTTATCAATTACAACAAATTGATTTTTACCACTACGCCATACATTTGTGCATATTTGCTTAAACATATCAAAAGACATATCAGTGTTCACGTGGTCATGATAAATATGCTGTAAATTGCGATAATCTTGTTTGAACAAAATAATAAAATTTGCATTGTCTCTAACTAACTGTTTTGGAATATAACTATATGTTTGACAGATATAAAACGTATCAACATTATTATGCCTTCCCATTGAAAAATAATTTCTTATGTTTTGCTGTTTTTCACATGCTACATCATCAAAAATCATTATGGAGTTAGGCCTTATTTCGTTGGGGTGTAAAACTTCATCATTATCAGAAAACATGTATAATCCTATTTCTTCTATATTTTTCATTGCACATTTCAAAAATCTATATTTTGGTTGATTAAGAGATTTTGAGAAAACATACACATTTTTAAAATGTAACCCGTGAGGAGAAAAAAGGAGGTTTAACATTACGTTGGTCTTACCACAGTTTGACGGGCCACATATTATGCATCTTATGTTATTTGGCAGTAATGCACCATGTTTTACTATGCCCTTTTTATTTTGTGAATTGCATTTAATAATTTTATCCAAATTGACTATATTAAATTTAACTTTTTGCTTAATTAATTTCATACTAGCTCACTTTGGTCAATCCAACTATCGTGCGTCTTGTCGAATCCCAACCACCTGACTAACAATTTATCTCCTTTTCTTCTTATTACTTTCTCAACTAAGTAAATACCACTAAACTTAGTTTTACTCAGTTCTTCTTGATAAAACCCTCCTTTAAGTATTTTACCTTTTGAATCTTTTAAGATGTAAGTTGGTGGGTTTGTTGGTTGAATTTCTGACACAGTATAAATTTCATTACTCCACCGTGGCCAATACCCTTTAGACAATTTTTTGAATCTCAAACTAACTCTTACTTTATCTCCAACCTTAAATTTATATTTGTAGAGAGGTTTCTTTCTTTTTCCAATTATTCTTATAAGTATTTCTTTTTCATTTGCCTTTGTAACATCAATAGGTTTAACCCCAATAGTTCTATGTTTCTTATTATTATATTTTTGTATAATACTTGGTAGTATATCTAACCAATTAAAACTTCCTAATTCAGTAAATAATTTCCACATTTCCCCTTTCAATGTACGGTTAAATCGTTCAACAATTGAAGCTTTTTTATCAGAATAAGTGAAATAGTGGTTAATATTATAGCTTTTTAACAATGACTTAACTTTTGCATTAAAGAATTCAGTACCTTGATCAGTTTGAAAATGTTTCATTTTATGTTTTTTTTAAAATAGGTTTCAAAGCTTCAACAACTTCATCAGCTTTTTTTGTTTTTAATGGTACAGCAATGGCATATTTTGAAAAACAGTTTATCATTGTCAAGATATATTTATACCCTTTATTAACTCTAGAAAACTGTATCATTTCTACTAAATCAGCTTGGTATAGATCATTTACTCCTTTAAGTTCAACATGTCGGGTTGGAAAGTTTTTACGAGACTGCTTATGTAACTCTTTAGCAATATCTGCTCTAATTTTCATCATTTCTGTAGGAAAGATGTTGAGGAAATGGCTAAATAAAGACACATGGAGGGTTTTTACTTTGTATGTATTTTTACAAAATAAAACTGTCTATAATAATTCACAAAATGGAGATGCTTTCTTATGTTCTTCCATGGGATCATCATCTTGGTTCCATTCATCAATTGTAACACCACAGCTAATGCAGGAAGTGGCATCATCTATTCCAGTATAATAAAACCCATTTTGGACCATCTTCTCAATGTCTGGATACGCTTTTGGATATGAAATAAAAGTTTCTTTCAAAATTTTTTCAATTTCATTTACCCTTGATTTAAATTTACTATAGTCTTTAAAGTCACTCATATTGCATTTTTTACTCATTTCACAATCAGGATTGCTAAATTTATGTACAATATTAATGTGTTTTAGTGATAACTTTCTATTTCCTGACTCCCACCCACAACCACAACAAACAATATTCTGGAAACATTTAGTTCTATAAAATCCTGACTTCACTAAATCACACTTTTTAAAATTAAATAAACTACAACATACATCTCCTTCTGATGAAGACGAGGCTGAAGATGATTCCTCCATCGCAGCTGGTTAGAAACTGGGAGGGTTATCACATGTTTCAGACTTGCTCTCATTGGCAGATGGGTCAGAGGTTATCCCATTACAATGATAACAGTACTTCCTCTTAATGATTGGACCATCCATTTCATTGCCCTCAATAGCAAATTGGTAATGATCTTTACACCTCAAATTTCCAATGATATCAGGATCCATTTGCAAATGTGGTGAAAGTTTGTCATAGATGGATTCCAAATAACCAATGTTGTGAATAATAAAGTGTTTTGGGAGATATTTAATCATTTCTTCATTCATCATAAATCCTCGTTCATTCCATTCTTTAATAGCTAAATCAATATTCTTGATGCGATCAGTGATGACATTCTTTTCCATATTCCACCAGTGGAGTAGGACATAGACATTAACATAGGCACAATTATGTGGAGAATGGTTAAAGGAACATGGTTTGAGAAAATTCACTTGTGATTGTTGCTTTAATACTGATAGTTTCGGACATCCCAAATCTTCTAAATTTTTTACCTCCACATCAAAATCAGACAAAAGTTGTGAAATAAAGCTGGTTTTTTCTAGCCCCTTTACATAAACGTTTCCTTTTATTGAAACTAGTTTAAATATATCTTTTATTTGAGAATATTCTTTAAATCCATAGCTCCAATATAATCCATGCAAATGCTTTTCCAACCAGTGAACCTGTTTTCTAACATCTTGAGGAAGCTGATGTAAACTGTATGGAGGTAGAAAAAGATGCAGTTCATATATTTTCCCATCTGTTGAAACAATAGCCAATTCCTTAATTATAAATTCTTTTCCATTTTTAAACCCTTGAAAGTCTAAGATGTACTCCATTTCACCTGAAAATATATAGGCTATTATTAGTTTTACTCTTGCATATTAGGATTCTCACTTAAATCAGAATACTGGTAGTTAAACCGTTTATAGAATTCTTGATCAATATCATATATACTTTTTTTAAATTCTGTCCATTTATCTACATCCAAGCAAACAGTGCTTCTTCCCGTCAATGGTGATTCAGTTATTAAAATAATTTTGGTATTCAATTGTACATCTTTAAATTCAATTTTCATATCATTAGTAATTATGAAACCTTTAGAGAAAGCCATTTTAAGTACTTACTCGAACGATTCCTCGCTAGCAACTCACTCGTGGCAGTATTTGAAATAAGACTAGACCTCAACTTCTCAAACATGGTTTTATACACACAAATCACGTGGTCCATTGACGCACAAAGTTAGACTTTGTACACAATTTGAGCACACAGTGTTAAAGGTTATCAAATAAATCGCAAATTTTACCATTATTTATCAAACTATTTCTTAAAAACAACTATTGCATCATCTGTGTTAATCATTTAACAGCTCATTCAACAAATGTTTATTTGAATCACTCTGACTGTTTGTCACTTGAGGATCTTGAATTGGTCCCGCAGACATAGTTGATGGAGCATACACTGTCTGCGCCTTATACCATGTTGAATCAAAAGGTGTCCATTTTGTTGATGAAACAAACCCGCTCTGAATAGGTCGTCTAACTCCTTGCTGACGATTGTAATATGTTTCAAAAGACCTTGGGAAATCTAGATAAAGATTCCTTGAATTTAATCTTGGTGACTGTTGATCCTGAGAATCTTGGCTAGTACTCGGCCGTTGAGCTTGGTTTGGATTCCTTGAATTAGAGCTTACAGACTGTTGATCCTGAGGATCTTGACTCGGCCGTTGGGGCTGGTTTGACATGTTCTAAGATAGCCTATACAGTATGGAAGTTAAAAGACGACTGACATACTCAGTTTTCATAACTGTTATATTAATACATAATATTAGGCCCTTACATAATATTAGGATTATTTAAAAAAGAAGCTGACCTTACAGAATCTATGGTCCGCATTGCAACATTTCTCCATGTGTTGAATCTTGAGGTGAAAACTTGTGGACAAATTTATTTCAGCTTCGCAAATTCTTCGTTTAAATCGCTCTTTATCTGCCAAAAGTGATGATTGCCTATCTTCTTTATCCACAAAATAAAATACGGTAACTGGTGGACTGCTAAAGGAAACTCTCAACATGTTCCTATAAAACTGTGACATATCACAAGTTTGCGATTGCCACTTGTAATAAAGGAGAATGCACCATATTACATAATAAGAAAATCACCATTTTTTACTACATTTATCAGAGGTCAAGTTAGCTCAATGCCAAAGTATCAGTCTTAAAAATTCTATAAAAATAGCACTAAGCTAATGTGATCTCTTTTTCTTAATTTTATCAATTAGTTCATAAAATTATCAATTTTTCATTTTCTTACAATTTTATCGTGATATAAAAGTGATACTAACACCATCTAGTACAAAAATATACATTTAGTGCATAATTTTCTTTTCATGTTAAAATATTTCGGTTCCAGAACATACGTGCTTTTCGCGTAAAAACGCTGGTTCTTGAACATACACGGTTTTTGCGTAAAAACTCCGGTTCTTGAACATACATTATATCACTACTCCTGTGAGATGGATTTGAGTAAGTCTGAAGTACACATTATTTTAAATATAAAAATAAACACATTCGTTTAGGCTAATTTGTTTACCAATTACTATAAAAAATACATAAATATGGCAATAGGAGATGCCAATATTTCAAAAAGTGGAGTGGTTGTTTCCGATGATTGGTTTTACAACAGAAAGGAACTCAACCGAAATGTAGGCTAATTAGTCAAACATTAGTTTGGAACAAGGTCTTCCGGAAGAGGCGACCACAGTTAAACAGTCCAGTCCACCGATACATATGTTACTAAATGTTCAATCTAATTACAATGGTGCATCTTGAGAAAATTAATTTAAAATTGTTGTAGAAAAGATTACTATTTATACATACACTCATCAGTCTCATGACTTATTTTTATAAAATAAACACAAATATAAATTGAATTCAACGAATTATATTTCTAAGTGAAATAAATTATCAAAAGCTTAATCATTCTTCGGTGATTATTACACCACTAGGATAATAGAAGTAAGTAACACTAAAATTGGTATTAAAATTTATTAAATTTCTGTGTTCGTTATATATAACATATGCATTTATGAAAACTATATATCCCATATAGCATCTACGTAATACACAAAATGTAGTCTATTTTACTACAAATTTTTTTAGTAACATCTGTCATTATAACCATGTTCAACATATAAAAGACACGAATAAATAAAATAAATAGATAAATACGAAAACAAAGTAGTCCATTTTAGCCTCGGAATTTTAAAGTCCACTTTGAACTTTATCACAGTAATGCGATCTTGGTTCTTGTTAAGTAATGGTAAAGCCATGTGTGTTGACCTACCACAATCTAGAACAAACCAACAGAAGGCATTAGTATTATGACCTCTCAGAACAGACCATAGTGTTTAGTAATAATATAAATTGACAAACATAATATATTTGTTATTCTGTATAGAATATGTTACCATTATTAGTATTATTATTCAGACTAAATGTAAATTAATGCATTTTTTCATCCCTTTAACAATTACA
Source organism: Neoaliturus tenellus (assembly GCA_030545055.2). Classification (NCBI taxonomy): domain Eukaryota; kingdom Metazoa; phylum Arthropoda; class Insecta; order Hemiptera; family Cicadellidae; genus Neoaliturus; species Neoaliturus tenellus. The sequence continues at coordinate 94,755,472 of CM061536.1, forward strand.
TATGTAAAAGTAAGATTTTAAGTTGCCTAATAAGTGTAGTGTATGAGGTTAGCAGTTCAAGATAGATATGGATTTGAAAAACAATCGAAGAAAAAATAAATACTCCTTATTTTTTACTCTACTAGAGGGTTAGTTATTATTACTTATTGCAATGTAATATCATTTAGTTATGACGTAAATCTCTTACAAATTTTCAATGATCATATCGTAACTAACCCTGTTGGCTCCAAATAGCCTTTTTTATCTTATTTCCTAACACGTTTCATCAACTACGCAGGTAAATGTTTGTCCCGGTTTACGACTATTTGATGCATAACAGATAAACCCCGAGGTCCTCAAAACACACATTCGTTTAATGACTCACTCTAAATTCCATTTCAATCTGGAATACCACGTCCGCGATCTGTGGGCGATGTTAACCTTTCAAATATAAACGTCCACTTAAAATGGCAAAATTATTTTAATGAGATTTATAACACCAGATATTTTAAATCTAATTTTTAAATGTTAATGGTAACACATAATAATAACTCAACTCAACTCGACGTGTGTGTGTGTGTTGAATTTTTTCCTTGTTTTATTAAGATTTGAAAAAACTTTATAGTTTTATTGTTTATTTCATATTTATAGAGCAAGAAATTAATTAACTAGAAAAATTGTAACCATAACAGAAATTCATATCAAAATTTTTCAAGCAAATGATGTAATGGGAAGCTTGTACCAGTCTCTAAAGGGAGTCTTGTAGTTATGGCTAGCTTTAGACATGCAATATTATGGTCTAACGTATCTTTTCGGAAATCTATGTATGATTAGATTTCATCGTAGAGGCAAAGTTATACTATAATGAAACACTCCTTTTATACAGGGTGCAAAAAGCCCGTCGTACTCCTTTAATTTTTATATTTGTAAATATAAACATATTTCGTTTGGGGGGGGGGTGATAGTATCTTAAAACAAAACACCTTTTGACGGTATCAAACATTTTTAGTCATGTAAGGGGGACAACCCACCAGGAATCACAAGAAATCTTTAATGTAAGCATAGGGTGATATGTACATAAAATTAAAGGTATCACTTGGTAAACTAGACTTAAAATGGATGATCAAGGCGAAAATGGTAGGAATATATTAAAATGATACATGATTTGACAGAGTATAAAAAAGTTTCAATTTAACCATCCTCTATGGAACGTCCCCCAATGAATAATGTTTTACATAAATATGCTAAGGCTTTTGTCACAATATACATAATTTTATAATTTTAAACACATTTGGAGTAATTAGCCACAAACCCTACGTCAAGAGGTTGAGTATTAAGAAAGTTATTTCATATTTAAGTGTTACGCATATAATTTTAATAGAAACTTTGAAACCACTTCCGTCTGGGTCATCCATTTTAAGTCTAGTTTTCAGCATTTTTTTATTAACAGAAAAGATGTTCTATGCTTACATTTTAAGATTTTCATCCGACTCCTGGTGAGCCTCCCCCTAACATGACAAAGAATTATTGTTAAAGTCAGAAGGTACCATTTGTTTACTATTACACCCCAAATGATATTTGTATATCTTAACAAATAAAAAAGGTAAAGGGGTGGACTTTAATTGCACCCGTATAGTAATAAAACTTTTATTCAGTCACTAGACCGCCTTTATGGAATCAACATAATTTGGTAATCGTAGGAGTAAATCATTTATATTTATGTTTTTCAACTGCCGGAAGTTTTAATATTGTTGATAAAAATCAATTTTATCAACCAAATAATAATAAATAAGACTAACTTTTGATTGGAAACTTCACAACAAGGAAGATTGACACATTCAAACTCTGCTAGAGCTAATCGTTGAGTTTTGTATAACGGTACGTAATTCAAATTTTCACTTGTTTTCGTGTTAAGTGTTTTAAACGGTTTCAAATAATATTCATGCCTATAGTTGTTATGTGACAAAAAAATGCAAGTATATTAATAGTTTAATTCAATAAATACAACTGGTCACGATTATTGTTGCGTGACCATCGTGACTGATGTCCCCTGACCATTACGTGACGTCACTCGTCGGAGGTCACGCGAGGTCACCTGCTGACCATCCCTGACACAGGTCACTGGGTTAAGGGTTGTTAAATATATCGGGTGTCTCAAAAATCCGTCCCCCTTGCTAACTTTTTAACATCTACAGATACCATGATTGTCTTCTGGGAAAGTCTCAGTAACCAGAAAATCAAACTTGTCATGAGTCAAAGTTTTCAACCACCTCCCCCAATATTTGTTTTTTTTTTGTTTTTGTTTTTTTTTTGTTTTTTTTTAAGGGGGGTAGCAATTTTTCAATATTAAACCCATTATATGCCAATTTTATATAATTTTGGGTGTTTCTACACCAGTGGCATTTTTAACGTTTTGATGGGGAACGGTCCAAACCCCAGTCTTGTTACTATCTAACATCGACCAGTTGTTAGAAAGCATCATTAATTAATAGCCCAATGACAAATAGCAACTAGATCTGGAATCGAACCTTTAAAAAGCTACTAACCTTTCTCATTAACGAACCGGAAACCTTTGAATTCAAGGGCGAGCACTACAACCACTCAGCTACCCAGCCAGTTTTAATGATTTAACAACTTTTTTATTCTTTGTTATTTTTCTGTAAACAAAATTGTTATGGAGCTAGGGGGCTTGGGTTAATTTAAAGTCCTTAATAATACAATTGTTACAATTGGACAAACATTCATTTCCTGTATCTCCACAACCGTTCAGTACAATATAAATAAATACAACAAAGTTTTTTTAATAATGTTCTGAAAACATTTATCTTATAGAAACTTAAAATTTATGTTACCTGAAATATTGAGAGGCTAAAATATGTACATTTTATGTAACAAGTAAAAGTATTATACGATATTTGTCTTATTCCAGATTTGCAATAATTTATTCTTTTAGTAAATTACTGAAGTTTATACCCATTAGAATATCACGGGCATTTGGGTTTGATAGAATATCACGAATAAAAAGATTCATGACATTAATTAAGAATTTATTGACTAAACCGTTTTCAATGTTTATATGTTCCAGAACAAGAACTTTACGCAATAAAACATTTAAAATATAATTTTAATATTTCCCCATGAAACCCAAATTTAAGTTTACATTAGCTAATTAATTAATCCTGGCTGTCATTGAAACCTGAGGGATCAAAGGCAATGTGATTGAAGAACATATTTACTATTATTTTAATATTAACCTTTGATGTAAAAACATAAAATATAATGATGATCAATAATTAAGATTCTGAATACGTAAACGAAACACATTAACATAATAATTATAGTATACTTTCGTCAAAAAACTATTGTTTATCTAGTATATCTTTCATTTGTTGCGTATTATTATAGCACACCGTCATTACAAGGAGCCTATTTGAAAGATTGGTAAAAAGACAATTTCAAATGTTTAGGTACTAAAACAATTTAAAACAAATACAAATACTTGGAGGAGATTATTTAATTGAGGCTGTCAATATTTCAATACCAGATCCGGTGGTATTGGATGATTGGGTCTCCAACTGCAGGGAACGTAGTTGAATGTAATTATCCAAGCATTACTGAAGAACAAGGCCTTCCAAGGGGAGCCGGCTACCGGGACAGTTGTCCACGGATGCGTCTGTTACTTATTCAATACAAGTACAATAGTGTAATTGTTAAAATTTAAGTGATTACTTTAAGTCTTATATACAGTGTAATCAAACCAAAAAGGAATATTTTATGTGGTTTTAAGAGGACATAAATATTTTATAGAAACAGGTTTCTTTCTTAAAAATAATGTATTAAAGAAAAAAAAATAAAAATGTGAAATAAATAAAATAATGTGTATGAAAAAAATAAGTTTGGAAAATTATTAAAAATGAAAATAAAAATATTTTTACTTGATGTAATTTACAATTTGAATCTGAATTAAAAAAAAAAAAAAAAAAAAAAAAAAAAAACAATATTTTGGAGAATTGGTTCTCCCAACAATTTTCAAAGTGACGCTTAGAAGAGTTATCAAAAACCATTACTTGTATTATCAGGCATGTTAAAACTTATAGCAAATAATATATTATAATGAGTGTTTGAAGTAAAATTTACAAACTGAGGTCATGGTATGAGTCTGACATCCTTTTAAAATTTTATTCTATAGTACTATATCAAACTAAAAGTGGCCTTTAATGTAGTGAATATTTTGATAAAGCTGTCCGTGTTTATTTTTTACGTACCTAGTTTCCAAGCTCCAACTAAGTAATACAAAACAAAATTGTAAAATATTCTAACTCTGTGTTTTTATTAAGTTTTCTTTTGCAAAACATATCAATAGCTATTTTATTGAATCTGGATCTAACTCTTAGCTATAGGAAAGTCAAGAAAATTTGAATCCACACTGTGTACAATTAGATTTTATGATTCATTCTAAATTTTGTAAAAGTAAATGTAACTCGACGTATGTTCAGCCTAAGGGGACGTCCTGTTTTCATCATAACAAAACAACGCAGCGCAGTACCTTCATGTCCATAATCATTCACCGTGGTGTTATTCGAGTTGCGAAATGATGTTCAACACTGTTTAAGTTCCCCAATGGATAATGGGACCACCCAAGTTCAACTTTTATGATTATGCATTTATAAAAGACTAAAGTAATTATTAACACAATGCATTTTTTAATTTAAGACTTTCAGTTTTTGCTATAAGAAAAGATATACCAAAATGAGGATTGATTAATACTACGTTGAAATGTTAAGCTATTTTTGAGCATAGGGGATTTTCAATGTTTTTCATTCTAATACATTTCTCTCTCATTTAATGCATTGACTTTATTTAAAAGATTCGTGTACAAACATTGAAAAGTAATCTTTAAAAAGTCATTTACGAACTTTTCCGTATATTTAATAAAAATAGACTTTCTAAAACAGAACTCCCAGAGGTTCTCCATCCTCCAAGTTTTAATGAGGGCGGAGCAGGATGTGTGTGGAGAACTCTCAGAGTTCCTCTGACCTCGTGCATAAATACATTTCTTAAAACAACTGAACACAGCACATTTTAAAGATGTATGAGGGAGATTTAACCCTTAAAACATCACCAAAACACTTTTCAATGAACTCTTCATACTTTTGTTTATTTATTAAATTAAAATTCATGTGATTTTTTATAAACTAAAAAAATGAATAAACAATTTTTATAAATTTTTAAACTTCCTTAAACATTGACAAATGTCCATAAAACAATATTGATTCATAAAACAATGTTTAAAATTTGTATGTTATTCATACCAAATAGCACAAAATAGGATGTTCCTATAAAACAGGTAACATTGCCATATGCTTAAGCATAGGTTGGCAATAGATAGCTGACTTAATATTTAAAGCCCTAATGCTCTGAAACGCAATTTTGAGCATTCAAATATAAAAAGGGGTTATTATAGAGTAGAGTGTTGTAAATAATATTCTTTGAAATGTTACTTTCATTATGTATTAATATTAAGAAATTATTAGATACAACTATTAAGAAACTATCTAAAAATGTTGTAGTAACTGATAAATATAGTTTCTTAAAAAAAAAAAAAAAAAAAAAAACATATTTACATGTTTTTTTCATAATCCTGTGTTTTCCACAAACACTGAAAGGAGCAAGAAACATATTAGACAAGTAAAATATCGTTGGGTATTTTATATCATAAATACATAGGGAGACCAGCATTATAAATTATTCCAAATTTAATGAAAAAAGTAGTGTATTAGGAATAACAATAAAAATCTCATTGACATTAATCATTTCACATTTTTGGAAACAAAGTACTGTATAACGAAACATTAATAAGTAAAATAATACATCCATCTCATTATGCTTACCAAATGTTACTGTGCAAATAAGGAAATTGGAAGCCTGTACCAGTCTCTCAGGGGGCTTGTAGTTATGGGTTGCCTTAAGACACGCAATCCTGTGGTCTAATGTCTCTTTTGGGACATCAAGTCATGCCTGAGTTTCATTTGTATTGGTATCATTATAATGAATGTAATAAAACCGGGATTATTTTCCTTTTCACAATATTTACACATAGTAAAAATTGTATAGTCACCAATAACACAGGATTTCAGTTTAATTTACTATAGCATTTCAATTTGGTTTTGTTTTTGTAAGTTTTTATATGAAAACCCATGATTATATTTTTCACATTGCCGAAAGGCCGACAAGATGTTTAATGCTTGACTTAAAGTATTTGAATCAATATTAATCTAAAATGTGTTATGCTTGACTAATTTCGGTGCAAATAATTTATTTGTTTTTGTGTTTATGAAATGAGGAATTAAATGGGGATTTACATAAATTGAATGGGTGTCTGTTAATGTTATGATACTGACGTTGCAGGGTATTCCAGTTAAATATATAGTATATTTCATAACAAGAGTGGAAAGTGTCTTTTCCGGGCCGAGATCGAGTTTACGCGTGAGGCTTTAGCCGAGCGCAGAATTTCGATCAAGGCACGGAATAACACTTTCTACTCGAGTTATGAACGATATTTTTCGTCACACTGTAGATAATTAATAATAGTAATTAATTAAATAATGCAAGTTTAAGAAACCACCTATGGATACTCAATTGATTTCCGCAGTACAATGAAAACAGTGATTCTGTTTTACACAGCTGATTACATTATTGAGAACAGCTGATTTAGGGAATAATATACTCTTAGTACTGCTAGCGCTACTTGTGTCAGTAATCATAACTAATTACTAGTGTGGGAAAATCAACAGCTGATTTTCCCTCTCTAGAGAGGGAAAACGGGTTTTCTACACTCTCAGCTGGTGATGAATATAGCTGTTTCCGTACAGTGTGATGAAAAAATATATTCCAATCAATACATCTGGTCACAGTTTTAAACGTGACCCACGTGACCAATTCCGCACCAAGCGTTGCGTGACAAATCACTCATCAATCCCCTCGTGACATGACGTTTGGTTGTGTTTGACCGACACAGGTCACAAGGTTATGGGTTACTAATAAGGTCATACAGATTAGCCTGTCCATATTGGTTCCATCCAAGTGATTGTTAGAGTAGACACCTTTCAGTTACTTAATTGATTGAGATAATTCATTACTTAATTCATTACTCGATATTATTTTTTTCTAATTTTCAATTCCAAAAATGTTGTGGTAGTGAAATGTTATTTGTTTGAAACTTGACATATTAATCGGTTTTAATATAATTTATTGATTTATTTTAAACTACCAGGTAAAATGTTGAACCTACATATGCCTAATAAAAATACTGGATAAAAAACCCTCATATTCTATATAAGTTCAGGAAAAAAAAAATTATACTTATTTTACGCTAAGGGTTTTTTTGTGTAGAGAACCCCTTCAGCAGTTCTCAACCGATTTTCAAGTTTTTGGTGTCGTTGGATAGGGCTTGGTATGTAGTTGTTTCAGAAAAAAAATAATGGAAATCGGACTTAAAATGGGGGTGCTATAAGCAAATTAAAATTGAAATTTTCCCATTAGATTTTTTAGGTTCAACACATAGGTCTTTTTAGACACATAGGATTTTTTAGGTCCAATTTCACATAACATTGAAATTGGTTTTAGCATTTAAAAATCTGTTAACGTACAACGTAGTTTTCAGTGGTCACTGATATTCAAAATATTGGATTGGTCAGATGTCATTGAACTAAAATATTTATTTTGTATTAAAATAAATTGCTCAATTTCTAGCAACACTTGCACTAGTATTAGTTTAATAACAAGTTCAACCCTTAGAGAACTCAGTTTTATTGATAGATGAACTGTAACACAGAAACCATCAAATATTTCCATTCGACTTGGCTGATCTTTTCTAAACCCAATCGTTTATGTTCACATGGCTGTTAATATGGCATATAACACAAAAGTGAGAAAATTATAATGTTATACTGTGCTGTCAACTGCCATAAAATATCATAAATTACATTGTTTAACAAATATAAAAAATAAATAAAAATTGTAGGTATAACATTATGAATAACAAAGAAGAGAGAAAAATTTCCTCCTCCACATGTACGTAGACTATTTTATAAAAAAAATCTCTTTACCTTTTCAGAGTATTTATTGTTTAATCGTTTCAGTACTCAGATTTAATCCATATACTATTGTATTTGAGTGTTTGATGGAATATCCCGCTTTTCTCTTCTACGTGTGTCAGTGCGATGCACAGGAATTAAGTTTATCTTCCAATTATCTGTTATCATTATAATTAACATTATCTGTTCCAGAAAAAAAAACAATTATATCCAGTGGCACGGTCGTGTCACGTCGCCAAGTCCCACCCAACAAAACAGACGACGCGTGCCTATATAGACACGAAGCAGAATACGGCCAATTTTCACTTCTCAAAAGGACACAAAAAGGCCACAATTAACCCTATTTTCGTTTTACATTCATTTAACTGGGTCAATGAACACTAAAAATCGCCAAGCTTACTTTAAAAACTCTCAGTGAAGTAAAATATAAGCGTTCAAAAGTAGCCTAAAAAAAGTTAGAAATGTGGTTTCCTACGCACAACAAACTTTTTTAATTTTTAAGCAAAGCTACAGCCTTTATTACTGATGGGAATCACACGAAACTTTGAAGGAATCTTCGGCTTTATACGTAGTACAAACCTTTGTGTACAAAGATAAAGTTTATTCACTTTAAATATCACAAAATAAAACAAATATGAGATTTCTTGAAGCACTTTGTTTACATTTTGTAAATTTAAAAGGTAAACAAATCAGACATTTGACATTATGATTTCAATTCGTTAAAAAACCAAGTCAAAACATCTGCTATCATATTCATTTATTTGATCAGCTGACATTTATAGATTGTGTTATACAGAAAATTATTTTACTTAAAACATTGTTGGCTTTCGTCCAAGCCAGTAAATTGATTAATATTATCTGTATAACTGAATTAAAAAATTAAATGTTTTGATATTCAGAACTAAAGAATCTTTATTATGCTCACTGTTGTAAATTAGTTAATGTTACAACAGTGTAATTTTTCGGTTAAGTTACAACCCGAAAATTAACAACACACTCAATCAAAACTTACAAAACTAAACCAACTAGGAAAACTTTATCTTCAAAACACTGTTTTAAAGAAAAATTTCTTTGTAAATATTGTTAACTCTGCAATGCATAAAATAAAACAAAAACTTATCGAAACCAATGATGAAAAAACCAGTAACGTAGTGACTATATGGAGTCAAATAAGATTAATTATCCTCCTCCACCTTTATATCAATAGGTACATTAATTTTTATGTTAACTTTTCAGTGACAACTGAACCGATCTTCAAGATGGATGGGTCAAATAAGGAATTGTTACATATGTCAAATCTTCATAAAATTAACAGTAGTAATTCCTCATAAGAGTTACGATCTATTGCCCTTGGAATGTTTGGTTTGGACCAAAGCATTTCTTGGACAGGAAATAATACCGATAGGCCGCCCTCCTATTGACAGTGTTGATGTACAAAGTTGTATTGCTTTATCTGTCTATTATCCAGAAAATGCATAGTAAGAATACTTATAGTAGGCCTACTCCCTGAAAAATTCTGCAAGCGGAAATTTGAACTAGAAACTGTGGACGTTTCGTAAGGTGCTGCTACACATATATAGCAGGAAAGGAAACGGACGGGACAGTTTCTGATGTATGCTCCCTGTGTTATCAAATGGGAGCGGCTACACATGGCAGGATAGGACACGGAAACGATACGGACAAGACATTCCCTGTATCGGATGGATCGTCAGATGAACATTCATTTTCCAAATGTCGTATCCCGTCCTGGTATGTGTAGCCACCCCTTCCGACACTATCTGAAATTTCTGACGGTAGCTCTACGTAGTGAGTGAGTGAAGTGTGGCGGCCGGCGGGATGAACAGTGTCGGACGGCTGCGCGCGCAACCTCCCGCCTCAGAAATGTCCTGTCCGTATCCCGGTATGTGTAGCCATCCCTATTAGAATTTTGTCCATGTCTTGTCCGGTTCCTTTCCGTATCCTTTCCTGCTATGTGTAACCGTACCTTTAATTGCAATGTACAGGCGTTGGTGCAGTGAGTTATAAAAAAATTTCCAATATGCTATCATTCCAATTTAATGGATTGTTTGGTGATTGACTTATATTATTATTTGGTATTTAATATTATTATATTAAATATGACTTAATCTTCAAAATAGAGTAATATTATGGTAATGGTACGATAAAAATCGTGTCCGTAGCAACATTTCTTCATCCAATCTTTTAATCAGATGAGTAATATTAAATCTTTATAGCTTGACTTCCGTTTTAACGCTTCACATACAAAACACAAAAAGGCTATGGAACAGAACTATACCAGAAAAAAAATATTCCTAGGTTGTCTTTACTCAAAAGTAGCTCTATGTAGTCTGAACATTTTGCTTTCAGAGTTATTCAGGGAGTTTAGTACCGTAAATTTTTTGAACACTACAAATGAAGCAATAAAACTTGATACATCAACACTGCACAAACTTATGCCTTTAACAATATTTGTTTTATATCTCGATCTTAAAGGGGAATTCGGAGACGGGGGTGAACAAGACTAAAGAGATCTTCAAATTAATACCTCCTGTCTCTTCCGTTACGAATCACGGGTATTCAGCATGGGGCCATAAATTAGTATTTTAATCTCTTAAAGCAGCTAAGTAGCTAAATTCTACCCTATAAACGACAGCAGTGTTCCTATGTATAAAAGCCAGAAAAAAGATTACAAATATAGTGTTCTGTTTAACTTTAAAGGTTTTAATTAAAACTGTTTTCCTACTTAAAGCTTTTGCTGTTAAAACCCAAATGGAAAAACATGATAAAAAATATTGATATCATACCCAAAAACACAAAGTGTTGAGGGGTTGCCAAGTCCTAAAAATTCATGATATCAAAATTTGTTCCAAGTCAATAACATTGGTTTTAGAATAGTTTACTCGACAAATTGATTCGATCTTTTATTGCTTGGTAAACATTTTGTAAAATATTATTGTTTTATTTCGAAACCGTACTTGGCCAGCAGATGTATTAGCAAAGTTAGGCCTATTTACTAATGGGGATATACTACGATGAATAGGGAAATGCTGAATTTACGTATAGTTCAATAAAAAATAAAATAAAAATAGAATATCATACACCTGCTAATGGCCAAGTACGGTTTCGAAATAAAACAATAATATTTTACAAAATGTTTACCAAGCAATAAAAGATCGAATCAATTTGTCGAGTAAACTATTCTAAAACCAATGTTATTGACTTGGAACAAATTTTGATATCATGAATTTTTAGGACTTGGCAACCACTCAACACTTTGTGTTTACTAACATCTATTCTTATAATAATTCAGTTTTGAAAATCTTGGCAGAATCGAATCTGGAGTTCCACTGGACCGATTTTAATTTTTAAGATGTCGTTGGAAAGATCTCATCCTTTAGATTTGCCAAAAAATATGAAAGTTTGATGTTTTTTAGTATTTATGGTGAAAAAATAAAGAAACATGTTTTCCATAAGAAATACATTGGAAACAGGATTTTATGGTTTTTTCATTTGAAGGCAATTTTTGGCTGCTTTTATTGCGGTTATTCAAGAAATGCTTAATGGTAATTTGTAGGAAATTTAATTCTCTTTCAGAAAATCACCATCCACTTTGGTCGATTTCCTCACCGTTTAAAAGTTATTTACAAAAAACCAAAGCTACTACCAGTTTTGTTTGCGTTTCAAAAATACTCAGTTAAGAGAAATCTTGGGGCAATCGAATCTGGAGTTCCACTGGACCGATTTTAATTTTTAAGATGTCGTTGGAAAGCTTTCATCCTGTAGATTTGCCAAAAAATATGAAAGATTGATATTTTTTAGGTTTTATGGTCAAAAATAAAAAAACATGTTTTTCATAAAAAATACATTGACAACGGGGTTTTAAGAATTTCTTATTTGAAAGCAATTTTTGGCGGCATTTATTGTGGTTGTTCAAGAAATGCTTGATAGTAATTTGTAGGAAATTTGATTATCTTTCAGAAAATCGCCTCCACTTTGGTCGATTTCATCGCCGTTTATAAGTTATTTACAAAAAACGAAAGCTACTACCAATTTATTTGCGTTGAAAATTCAGTTTTGAAAATCTTTGGGCAATTGAATCCGGAGTTCCACTGGACCGATTTTTATTTTTAAGACGTCGTTGGAAAGCTGTCATCCTGTAGATTTGCCAAAAAATATGAAAGATTGATATTTTTTAGTTTTTATGGTCAAAAAATAAAAAAAACATGTTTTTTATAAAAAATACATTGACAACGGGGTTTTAAGAATTTCTTATTTGAAAGCAATTTTTGGCGGCATTTATTGTGGTTGTTCAAGAAATGCTTGATAGTAATTCGTAGGAAATTTGATTATCTTTCAGAAAATCACATCCACTTTCTTCGATTTCTTCACCGTTTATAAGTTATTTACAAAAAACGAAACCTACTACCAATTTATTTGCGTTGAAAATTCAGTTTTGAAAATCTTTGGGCAATCGAATCTGGAGTTCCATTGGACCGATTTTTATTTTTAAGATGTCGTTAGAAAGCTTTCATCCTGTATATTTGCCAAAAAATATGAAAGATTGATATTTTTTAGTTTTTATGGTCAAAAAATAAAAAAACATGTTTTTCATAAAAAATACATTGACAACGGGTTTTTAAGAATTTCTTATTTGAAAGCGATTTTTGGCTGCATTTATTGTGGTTGTTCAAGAAATGCTTATTTAAAATTTGTAGGAAATTTAATTACCTTTCAGAAAATCACATCCACTTTGGTCGATTTACTCACCGTTTATAAGTTATTTACAAAAAACGAAAGCTACTACCAATTTATTTGCGTTGAAAAATCAGTTTTGTAAATCTTTGGGCAATCAAATCTGGAGTTCCACTGGACCGATTTTAATTTTTTAGATGTCGTTGGAAAGCTCTCATCCTGTAGATTTGCCAAAAAATATGAAAGTTTGATGTTTTTTAGTATTTATGGTGAAAAAATAAAGAAACATGTTTTCCATAAGAAATACATTGAAAACGGGTTTTTACGATTTTTTCATTTGAAGGCAATTTTTGGCTGCTTTTATTGCGGTTATTCAAGAAATGCTTAATAGTAATTTGTAGGAAATTTAATTCTCTTTCAGAAAATCACCATCCACTTTGGTCGATTTCCTCACCGTTAAAAAGTTATTTACAAAAAACCAAAGCTACTACCAATTTGTTTGCGTTGAAAAAATACTGTGGTAGAGATATTTTTATTAAACATTGTACAGCTAAATTAAATCTTTTTGGTGTTGTCGGAAAGCTTCATCTATGTATGTTTACTAAAAAATATGAAAATTTGATGATTTTTTTTAAGATGATGAGAAAGTTAAAAAGATAAACATTTTCTTCCTTTAAACTGTGTCTGATCACATGGAACACATGTTATTAATTTAACAGCTGATTGATGCATTGTTGTGTCCTTGACTTTTATTTGTTTACATTTAGTTGTTTACATTTGGAATTTGTGGCTGTGAGTTCCTTACGTTTTGTTGGCGTTTAAATCAAGTTATGTGCTAAAGCAGTGTGTGGTTTTAAGCGGTATGTGATTTTAACTATTATAAATTGTTATTTAAAAAACGGAATTAAATTAAATCAAACTAAATTAATATAAAACTGAACTAAATTAAATAGTTACAAGTATAAATTTTTAATTGATCTGAAAATGAATGATTTTACCATTTATAATATAGATCGTGATGGAAACTGTTTGTTTAGAAGTTTATCTTTTCTATTCCATTCAACACAATCTATGTATGCTGAAATACGAACCAAATTAATTGATGAAGTACTAAGTAACTGGGACTACTATTGCCCTTTTATAGTAGGAGATAAAACATATAGATTACCAATACAAAATGCAACGGATTATAAAAATCTAATGACTAAAGATGGGGAATATGCCGGTAACGTCGAAATTGAAGCTGCAGCAAGACTTTTTGACTGCCAGTTCAACATTTATGCAGAGAACCTGAATTCCAATGTAACAGTTGGTGAGGGCACAGCAGTATACAAACTACTATTCTCAGGGAATTTAGATGCTGGGCACTACGATGTTTTAATTGATAATACAGATTGTGATGATCAAGATGATGTAACCTTTCAAAAATTCAAACGCGGCTGTCCAACAAAGAATAGGAAAAGAAAGTCATTAGCTGACAGACATGAAACTACATCTCTTAAAAAACCCTTAACACCTGTAACACTTAACCACAAGGATGGAGATACACAAAATGAAAATAAAACACAACAAAATAGTGAGATTGACACATCACTCAAAGACGATGCAACTTCCTCAACCAGCAAACGTGGCCGACCAGTAAATAGTAATAAAAAAAATTAACTGGCAGACGTGAATTAAAAGATAAACACACTGTAAATGGGAAAAAGGATAGTGATGTAAATAATATTTTAAAACAAAATTCTATGAATGATGATCTGCTCCAGGTGGAAAACAAGTGTTTAACACTTAACCTCAAGGACGGAGATGCACAAAATGAAAATAAAACACAAAAAAATAGTGAGACTGACTCATCACTCAAAGAGGATGCAACTTCCTCAACCAGCAAACGTGGCTGACCAGTAAATAGTAATAAAAAAACATTAACTGGCAGACGTGAATCAAAAGATAATCGTACTGTAAAGGGGAAAAAGGATAGTGATGTAAATAATATTTTACAACCCATCACTTCAGTGCCTGTGGCCTTAAAAGTTATAAACAATTAAAACGAAATAAAATTACACTCATGTGGCAGCCTTAGTGAGGTATGTGAATTTTGTGGTGCTAAGCACTTTGTCGGAGAACGGCCTGGTGATAAAATGTTTTCTAAATGCTGCTCAAAAGGAAAAGTTATATTGGAACGGTTTCAAAATTCATTATTAATTGAACAGCTAATGACTAATAACCATATTTATTCCGATAACTTTATGTCCAATATTCGTTCTATTAACAGCTCGCTGTCTTTTGCTTCTATGGGAGCACAAATAGTTCCTCCTTCAAGTCATGGACCTTATTGTTTTAGAATTAATGGTGCTATTTATCATCGTGCTGGTACATTACATCCAGAAAATGGAGAACAGCGTAAATATGCTCAGCTGTATATACTTGATCCTGATGAGGCTACAGCTCAAAGAATGAAAATCAAAGAAAACTCTGGATGCAATGAACATTTACTACAGATATTGGGCTCATTCATGACAAAATACAATCCATTTGCAGAAGCATGCAAAATGATGTATGAAGTAGAACAAGAATGCATGCATGACACATTAATGAATAACGCTGTTTCATCTGATGTGACAATGGCTATTATTCAAGACCGAAAATATGATGAAAGAAGATATAACTCGGCAAGATGTAATGAGGTTGCTGTTATTTTCGAGAATACAGATGGCGAACCACCTCTGCACCGTGATTTGCTGATTCATTGTCGTGCTAACGAAACAATCAATAAGAGAAGGACTCAGAGAATTAGCATTTTGGACCCAAATTTGGAACCAATGGTATATCCTATATTCTTCCCATACGGCGATGAAAGTTGGGGCATTAATATTCCATTGAATGATAAGCCATCATGTCTTCAAAATATTAAAGAGTCACTCAGATGCAATATTATCAATATCGACTTTCTGTGCGTAACGAATTTAATCCTTTACTGTGTGGAGGAAAACTAACACAACAATACATTGTTGATGCCTACACCAAAACTGAGGCAAATAGATTAAATTTCATTCGACAGAATCAATCTCAACTAAGAATTGAACAGTACAAAGGTTTAATGGACCAAATTTGTTTGTCAGAAGACAATGAATTGTTTCCCCCTGGAAAGCCATTTATTTTACCATCAACATTTCAAGGAAGTCCACGAAATATGATGCAGAACTACCAGGACGCTATGTCAATAGTGAGAAACTATGGTAAACCTGATCTTTTCATTACAATGACCTGCAATCCAAAATGGGAAGAGATAACACAAAATTTAAATGGTCGGTCTGTTGAAAATCGTCCAGATTTAGTTTCTAGAGTTTTCCAATTGAAGCTAACAGAACTCATGGATGACATAAACAAAAAACATGTTTTTGGCATACCAGTAGGCAATATACATGTTATTGAGTTTCAAAAAAGAGGTCTACCCCATGCTCACATCCTACTGATTTTAAAAGAACAAGATACTCCAAAATTACCAGACCATATAGACCAAATTGTATCAGCTGAATTGCCAGATAAAGACAAATTTCCTACTTTACACGCAGCTGTTACAAAACACATGATTCATGGACCCTGTGGTGAGTGTAATTTAAACTCTCCGTGTATGAAGGAAAATAAGTGTAGTAAAAACTATCCTAAATCCTTTCAAAATGAAACTTTAGCCAACAAAGATGGATACCCTCACCCTCTATACCGTCGAAGAAATAATGGTAATTATGTGTTTGTGAGAAACAAAGTAATTGACCATACATGGGTGGTTTTTTATAATCCATATCTTTTGTTAAAATACAACTGTCGCATCAATGTGGAAGATTGCGCTGCAATCAAAAGTGTTAAATATATCTTTAAATATGTGTATAAAGGGCATGATTGTGCAAATGTACGTATCACAGAAAGAAACACTAATTCTGATGAAATACAAAAGCACTTGGATAGCAGATATGTCAGTGCACCAGAAGCCATGTGGCGAATACTTGGAAATGACATGCACAAACAGTCGCACACTATAATCAGATTGCCTGTACATCTTCCTGAACATCAAAGCATTGTCTTCCATCCAAATTCACTAAACAGAAATACACTCAATCCGTTACAAACTACTGGCAAAGATACAATGTTGACAGCATGGTTTAAGTTAAACGCTGAAGATGAAAATGCTAGATTAATTCATTATAGTAATATACCTAAAAACTATGTTTTCAATAAAAAAACAAGGAAGTGGACTCGCAGACTGCAAGACAGAGATAATATAATTGGTAGAATGTATGTTGTACATCTGGGTTCTGATCCTGAAAGGTATTGTTTAAGACTTCTTTTGCTTCATGTACCAGGTGCTACATCTTATGATGATTTAAAAACCATTGATGGTACTAAATGTGATACGTTTCATGAAGCAGCTGTGCAAAAAGGGTTGATAAAAAATTACGAAATTTGGGATAAAACTTTAGCTGAAGCAGTCAATTTTAGCATGCCTAAACATTTAAGGGACTTATTCTCATATATTCTAATATTTGCTTCTCCATATAATGCTAAGGAATTATTAGAAAAATACCTGTCTCATCTTTGGGAAGACTTTGCACACAGCCACAAAATAGGCCATACAGATAACTGTGAACGTTGCAAAAACTTTACTTTAATAGAAATTAACAACTCTTTAGAAGCAAGCCATAGCTCTTGCCTTAAATACAAACTCCCGATGCCAGTAAAGGATACCCTACCAATCAACCATACTGATATCTATGATCATGAGTTAGAGAAAGAAAAGAGCAAAGAAATGATCAATAATTTGAATACTGAGCAAAGACAGTGTTATGACAATATAATTGCTGCAATAAATGGTGAAGTCCCAGAGACATGTTTTTTTCTGGATGGGCCAGGAGGCACAGGATAAACTTATCTGTATAAGACTATTCTGTGTACAGTGCGTGGCGAAAAAAACATTGCATTACCTATTGCGTCTACTGGAATTGCTGCAAACTTATTGGAAGGAGGTAAAACATATTTTAACCAATTCAAGTTAGTACCTCAAGTTAGTACCTCCTTTAAACGAAACATCCGTTTCAAATATAAGATTGAATTCTCTCGAAGCCAACATCATCAGATTATCAAAAATCATAATTTGGGCTGAAGCAACTATGGCACCAGGAATTGCTTTGACTGCCATTGACAGAATACTAAAGGAAATAATGAACAACTAGAATTCTTTTGGTGGAAAAGTTATGTTATTGGGCGGAGATTTCAGGCCAACTCTCCCAGTTGTCAGACATGGTAACAGAACTAAAATAATAGAAGCAAGTATAAAATTTCACCCGTTGTGGGCATCCTTTAAGATCCTACGATTGAGTAAAAATGTACGATCAGTGGATGATGTATTTAGCAAGTGGCTTTTAAGCGTTGGAAATGGTCTGACTGATAGAACATACGATTTACCAGAAGAACTTATAGTAATCCCACCCAATATTTTAAGCCATGGTAACATAGCCACCGACATATTTGGAGATAAGTTGGACATGCACACTCCCACGAATTCGCCCAAAAGGCCATTTTATGTTCAAAAAACACAGATGTAGATTTTCTAAACGAAACTGTTCACAACCTACTGGAAGGATTATCAGAAACATACTTAAGTTCGGATTGTACTGAAGCTGATGATAGTTCACATGCAGACATACTACATTACCCTATAGAGTTTTTAAATCAACAATCACCATCAGGAATGCCAGTACATCAATTAAATTTAAAGATTGGAGCTGTTATAATGTTACTAAGAAATCTTAACACAAAAAGGAGGTTATGTAACGGCACACGATTAATTGTTAAAGATCTAAAGCCGAATTTAATAATTGCAGAAGTTATAACAGGATCTTCAGCAGGTGAAATTGTGTTCATTCCAAGGATTGATTTAGCACAGACAGACACAGATTTGCCATTTGTTTTAAAAAGAAGACAATTTCCAATAAAATTAGCCTTTGCTATTACAATTAATAAAGCACAAGGCCAGACATTGGAGAAAGTTGGTGTCTACCTACCAGCACCAGTGTTTAGCCACGGACAATTGTATGTTGCACTATCTAGGGTAAGAAGGTTCGATGACATTAAAATTAAAATTATCCCTTGCAAAGATCAAGGAAGATTGTTAAAAAACTCTGATAAAGTATTTACAAAGAATGTTGTATACAAAGAAATATTGTAAATAAATACGTAACCATTGTGATGATTTTTTATTTTATTTTTGTATCTAATAGAAAATAATTTTATTTCTCAAATAGAATTTCAATATTAAAAACGAATACTACATTTTTTTATTTATTTCACCGGAAATAGCATATAGGTACAATTTTTCTAGAGACCGTTGTATTTAACCACAACGGGCTTTGTTCCTAGTTTGCTATAATTAGAGTCCTAAAATTTAAATTTGAAAATGGCCCAACAAGATTTACGGTCGTGGGAGTGTTGCCAAAGGCAAATAATATTTTTTACTGTTTTTATAATCAGATGTTTAATTTAATTTAACTTTGTTGTTTGTTTACTTTTGCATTAAGAATAAAATGAGTGTTAGAATAAAGCAAATAACTAAAACTGGACCGAACTTTATTTTCTACAACTAATTTACACAACTCAAACTTAACTACAGCTTCGCCCGTGACTGAATTTATTTTTTAGGTAATAAAATCTTTAAAAGTGCAACAAAATCTTCTTCCTTAAGAATGAAATTGAAACAACAAATTACTGTGTGTTGAACTCTGAAGGAATTTTGCAAAACTTTTTTATTAAATCCATTGAGCAAAAAAGAACAACCATGTCAAATTTCAACACTGGAGGCCCTAAAATGTTTTTGAGTCCTGTTGGGCAGAGCCCTAAAGAACTTCGAAAACAATATTCGCAAAACCGTTTCTTAGTAAGCACCCATGAGCAAAGAGGAATTTCCATGTCAAATTTCAACCCTCTAAAGGCCCTAATGTAATTCTGAAATCCAGTGGGGTAGAGCCCTAAAGTGCTTCAAAAACTATATTTGCAAAACATTTTGTTAGTACCTATGAACAGTAAAAAAGTATATAGTAATAAAATACGAAATAAAGTAAACTGCACATAATACAACCAAATTACACCAGACTAAAAGTAATAGTACATCTCTATAATCTTGACAATGTCAAACATAAATAAACATTATCTCACACCTGGTTACTTCTATGCTTATAAGCATTTTCTTGCATGAATTATCATGTGGCAGATGTAAACAAACCTAATTCAATTTCCATAATCATATGTTAGAATAAAAAAATGTTGCTTCCATAAGAATAACATGGTAACTTTGAGGACGTCTAGGGCGTAGCCCTTTGTGAATGTTAATATGAAAATAGTCAGACTTTCCTATTTTGAGCCTAAAGAATGAGTATACCAAATTTCAGCACTCTAGCTAGTCGGGAAGTTAAAGAATTAGTGATGAGTGAGTGAGTGAGTGAATGAGTGAGTGAGTGAGGGCTTTGCCTTTTATAGATATAGATAACTTTTGGGTTTTGTATTCATTCATTTGTTTTTTCATAAATCGATCAAACTTTTGTAAATACCATGAAGGACTTTAATTATGTAAGCATATTTCTAATTATTTTGGGCTGATCGTGGGTTTCATTTCCTTTTACTTTTTCCCCCTATACCATAGTATATGGAGAAAGTATTGTATTCGTAAGAATTTTCCAATTCCTTTGATGATGTATATATCCATTTTGGAGCCCCCTTTCCCCCTATAAATGTATATATGGAGAAAGTATTGGTTTTGTCAACATTTTAAAATTTCAGTCGTTGGTAAATTTATCCGTTTTGGTGCCCTCTGAGTCCAAAAAAGGGGGTTTCAGAGTGATGTCTGTCTGTTTGTGTGTCTGTGTGTCTGGATGTAAACAGAGCTAGAGAATGCCCTAATGGTGCGATTTTGGTGAAACTTGGTATGTAGGTTCAAACCCACGATAATTCCAGGCGTTTTTTTAATTTTTGATTTTTAAGGGTAGTTTACCCCCCAAAACCCCCCAAAAACGTGAAAAATCAAAATTTCTCAAAAACGGCTCTAACGATTTTGATTAAATTTTTGTGGTTTATTAACATTAAATTGCTGAATAAAATAACACCACCCGCATCTCCGGGAAAATGCGCGTTCAAAAGTTATAGAGTAAAAAGTGTTTCAAAAATGAATTTTTTGGATTTCCAAAAAAGCTGTTATTTTGAAAAAAATCTTACTTATGACCATTAAATCAAGCTCAAAAAACTAAATAATCCAGTATTTTAAATTATTGCTCTATGTCAAGTGGTTGCGGAGAAAATTCAATTTTTTGTTTACTGGTAAACGCAGTACGTTGTTAAAAGTCACAGACGCGCGTAGGGTCAGTCTCATGCTGCTCACCTGGTGGCTATCCGACTGAGCCATCAAGACATTAATGTTTTGAGGCTTTTAACACCTTTTTTATATTGTTGGGAGAAAGTATGTGTCAGTTAACTGATACCGTTTATTTCAATTTAATTTCCACATTTGTAAACAATAAGAGTTTCTATTGATTTATTAGGGTGCAGTTTTTACATTTTTTTAAGTCATTAAGATTTACATAGGCCTATAAGTTTACGAGTGAAACCCGTGTTTTCTCAAAATAAAATTTTAATTTCTCCACTATCCATTGTTTTATCTTAACAATCTTAGTATTTTTACTCCGGTAATTAAATCGTGCAATTTTTTGTAAGTTTGCAAAATTTACAGCAAACAATATTTAGCTTTGAATATTTTTAATTACCGCCATCTTGAAACTTGAAACGGTAAATGTTAGAAATGTAAAAATTCACTTGCATTTGCGACTTAATACAGGGTGTCTCTGAACTCTCTACCTTCCTTTTCAGGTATTATTCCTAGACCAAAGACAAGCCAAATCAAAATATCATATTTCAAAATTATAAAACACCATAGTTACATGTACAGCCGCCATTTTGTATTTTTTCTTAAGAATAATTTTTAATTTAAGAACGGCTTGAGAAATTAGCTTTTTGAATTAAAGACCTAGCTAGAAAAATTAACTTTTTATAATTCATGTTTTCAAAATAGTGGCCAATTAAAATCTTTAACCTTAAATTACATGAAAACTACCTACATAAGGTAACAAAGTTTATGTTCTTATGTGTTTTTTGTAAAATTTAATTTAAAATCCAACGATGTCATGAAAATTGGTTTATAAATAAGCGAGATAGAGCGATATAACTGAGGCTAGTCACGGTCGGACCGCTTTCCCGGGAGCAGTTGTGGTATGAAATACTTTGTTGAGCTGGCGCCGCAACCCGCTCATATGCTTGACTATTGGTATTAAGATCACTAAATTTTAAATATGATATTTTGGCTTGTCGTTGGTCCAGGAATAATACCTGAAAAAGAGGGTAGAGGGCTAGAGGGTAGAGTTCAGGGAGATCTTGTAATTAATATAGTTGTGCCAAGTTTCATATCATATGTGTCCGTGGTACTGATAACTTTTGAAGGGGACATCCGATTTTGATGAAATTTGGTATGAAGGTTTAAGAAGTATGAGTGGTTATAGTGCTCGCCTTTGAATCCAAAGGTTGCCGGTTCGATCCTGAGGAAAGTTAGTAGCTTTTTAAAGGATCGATTTCGGACCCAGTTGCCATTTGTCATTGGGCTATTAATTAATGATGCTCTCTAACAACTGGTCGATGTTAGATAGTAACAAGACTGGGGTTTGGACCGTTCCCCGTCAAAACGTTAAAAATGCCTCTGGCGTAGATACACACAAAATACAAAAAGACCAGGTCTATTTTCATGAGTTCGCGAACCAGCATGATCGGGTTATGGGAACAGGGTTTTATGAAGTTTCAAAGGGGTCAAAAATGGGTTTTTTGCATTTTTGGAGCATAATTTTCAAAATTCAACAATTTTAACTAAAACAATTTAAAAGAGCTTAAAAAAAACAATTTAGTATTTTGAATTTTTAACTTGTTTTAACAGGTTACGGAGAAAGCCAAAAATAGGTTTTCCATGTTAATCTTACGGGAAATCAACAAAACCCTGTATCACGCTTTATTGGAATATGATAAAATTTGGTATATACATTCACTTGATAGGGTTCAACTGATATTTGCTTACAACACCCTTATGGCGGCAAACCTACTTACTCACCCCTATGGCGTTTATGGGGAAAATGAAAATAACACCATAAATTGAAAATATTTGGTATGTACATTCACTAGATAGGATTTAACTGATATTTGCTTACAACAACCATATGAATAAATGAATAAATAAATGAATAAATGAATAAATGAATTTATTTCCACAGGCCATTACAAATTATCAGTTTACAATTTATTTGGAAATTGTTCACCACCAAAACCAGTTGCGGTGGTGATTGTCCACTATCTTGCCAAGTAATCAGTCGCACTGATAATTGCTGATAGCGTGGCTTACTGTAGCATTTGTGCTAACCTAATTCTATTCTATAAACATAAATGAGTGTTTCCTCCGTCTAACATCCTTAACTTCATACACATAATCAATTAAAAGAACATTTTATATATTTCTCCCTTATAACTTAATGAGAACTTATAATCATATTAAGAACACAAATATATTTCTCCCTTTTAATTTTAATTAATTAAACTACAAACTGTGCTTACAAGGCTAAAATTCATAAAAAAATTATATTAAAACTTCAAACATAAAATCAACACTTCCTTGATCTAACAACCACTCTTTAAGCTTAAATATAAATGTTTTTTCTTTTCTTTCACTTCTTATTTCTAAAGGTAAACAATTGAATAACTTAGGTGCCAGAAAGTTAAATGATGATTTGAACAATGATTTTTTTTACTTTTGGTCTTCTAAATAAACCTCTAGTTGTGTGTCGTGTTATGCGTTGCATTAAGTTTCCATTGCCGTTCTGTCCACTTTTAATATAAAACATTCTTGTGACTTTAAAAATATACAAGTAACGAATTGGAAGAATTTTTAGTGTTTTAAAAAGAGGAAATGATGTTTCGCGCTTCTGTTTGAACAGCATTATGCGTATCAGATAGTTTTGTGTTTTCCTAATTCTTTCTATAAATGTCTTTCTATAAATCTTCTTTCTATAAATATGGCGGCAAAACCTATACATACTCACCCACATGGCGTTTAGGGGGAAAATTAAAAAGTGCCGAATATTGATACAATTTGATCCTATCTAACTATTGCATTTCCCAACAAAACTAACTTTTTAATTAATGATGGGTATTATGTAAAATTTATTAATTTTTTTCATTGCTTGTTAATTTTCAGTTTATTTCAGATAGTAACCATAAATCGATTCAAAGTTACCATCTACAATCAGACATTGAAATACAAACCTAAAAACAACATAAAAAATAATGAAGGATTGGATTGTCAGGTAGGAAGGAAGGAAGGATTGTCAGGAAGGAAGGTAGTTGAGGCTGGACACCGTGTGACTTGCCTGACAGGTGCGCTGATGTTCTGAAGGAAGGTCCGGCCAGTGCTGCTGCGCCTTCTCCTGTGAAAAAATGTAAAATTTGTAAAATTTCCTAATGGTTGGTCATAACAACAAACTTTATGGATGCGTTGTGTTGGGAATTTTCTCTACTTTATTTTTGTTAACGACATCAATTTCGAAAATCTGCATCGTTTTGGAGTCATAAGCAAAATACTAAAAAAGTGCCAAAGTTTCGATGTTTTTCGCAGATATCTCGAGGTCGAGAAGCACAAGGAATATCTAGGTGCAAACTTCAAATTCGGATTCAGCTCGCCAAAAAAACATACAAAACAGCAGAAAAACTCAATCCATACTACTGGTATACAATGCAGTTGTCTGCTTGCAATATTGAGCGGAGCGACTGTTTTTTAAATCAATAATAACAAATATTTATAGGTAATTCGTTACGCTCACTCGCCATTTGGGTCAGCTCGTTCGCTACGCTCACTCGCCGTCAATTTAGTTTGTTCGCAGTTCTCACTCACCTTTTGGGTCAGCTCGTTCGCTACGCTCACTCGTCACCAGATTTAGGTTGTTCGCTGCACTTACTCGTCACAAATCTGTAATACTCTAATAATTTTTGAGTACGCAGATTTGCTGTGACGGGGTATTATATGTTTAAAAGATATTATAATGTTGCGTCGTCCAAGATTTGCACCTACTCTCCGTAAACGTGGCATTTCATTCACGTACTAAAATAAACAAACAAATGAGTGAGACGCATTTGCCCAGTGACACGCGGATCTGGCCCGGTGACGACATGGAGTGGAAACAGCACAAGAACAGCAGCAGCTCGCACCAGCAGCGAGATTTGGTCGTCGATCCGGCACAGCAGAAACAACGACTACTTGGCATCACTGCTGAGCTTACAGTTACTTACTAAAATATATAAAATGCTTCTGTTCTGTTCAACAGCCTTTCAACATCATGTTGCCAATCATCATGTTAATATCATGTTTCATATCACTCAAAAGGAACTGTGTACTGTTCGGTCTTACCAAGTTAATCTAGGATTTCCATTGTGCTGAGGATGTTTCAGCTTGTGCTTAATTAATCTACAGAAAATTATTATTTTAATTAAATTTATTTTTCAAAATCAAAATTTTTTCCTTTTATAGAATATCTCTACCCCAGCCACCAACCACCCTCACCTTCACTGTCGCCACTGTCTTCTTCCTCGGGCTCTTCCGCCAACACCTACAGAACAAAATTATACAACTGAAAACATTATAATACTGGGTTGATTAAACTACAATAATTATTTCTTATTACAAGAATTATTTCTTATTCACACCCAGTTTATACCTATCATGTTAACCTTCTTTTAATTGTTTATATTGGTTAACTATAAACCAGTATCCAGTAAACCAGTAGCTGTGTAAACCAGTAGTTGTTTATATTGGTTTGGTGTTTATATTGGTTTGGCCTTTGTTACTGATTATATCTACCTTGGAAAGTCATAAAAATAGATCTAGACCTACATTTTTATACAAGTTTTATTAATATCAGAAGTTTCTTTCAATTGCATCCACAGACACAAACACAAATTTTAACAAATTGTGTTTTTTTTATTCAAGCGAAATTGGAAGGAAAATTATGATCCCAAGCCTCACCATGAGAGGTTGCGTGGTAAACTATGTCAAATATCGTCACACATAAAGAAAAATCAAACATAAAGTCATCTGATTTTATAGGCTTGTTATTTGAAAATTAATAATCATTTGGATCATTTCCTTCTAAATTAGGTAGAATGCTTATCGGATATACAGTGTTAAAAAATTACAGAGTGATGTGTAAGAGTTACATATGCGGCTGATGCCAGTGACATCAAACATTACGAATGAGCTAAGTTGAGTAGGTCTACGGTCAGTTTTTAAAACAGATTTTCAAGTTTTAGTGGTGTTAAACTTCACAAAACTTCGAAAACCATACAGATGATTCCGGGATTGCAGGTAAAATAATCCCGGGATTTTTAGGTACCCAAATATGTTCGGGATCAAGGATCCCAAAATCCGGGATTGACACCCATATCAATGGTTGAACCCTTGGAATGGTGTGAAAAAAACTTAAGTAATATTTAGTTTTATTAAATATAAATAATATTCCCGTCCCAGCAGACCCGCGAATTTCCAATGAAAAATTTGAGATTTTTTGTTTCCCCCACAAACGATATTTGAAAGAGTATGTAGGTTTGCTGACATGGGCAGCAATGTTAGAAAATGTAGGATGATTAACAACCTATATGGATCAAACGTAGGACAATTAATTGATTGAAGGTCTTTAGGTACATACCTCATCGTCTTCGTCCTCATATCTATTGCGGCCCCCCCGCGCCCGGTTTCGACGTACCCCTGTGAACACACACACCGGTCACTCAGACATTACAGGATCACTTGACAGTGCTAAAAGTTTAGCAATTCCCCCATTGGAAGCAATGCATATTGAGTCACTTGTGTTTATAACTGTTTTATGTAATTGTAATAAAGATAGAAACACAATTGTTTGTTATTTATTTTTAACTACACTTGAAAAATAAACGGTATCAGGTTTATTTATTACACTTGTTTATTTATTCTCTGTGCCGTTTTTTCTTTTTTTTTTTACAAAATACCGTTGTTTTATATTTGAAATTTTGTCTAAAAATTTTATATAGTATAATGGAAAGTATTGGTGAACTGGCCGCGTGAGCGGAAGGGGGTTAGTAGTGGGGAATGGCTACAAGTAGTGGCAAAACACCGGTTCTGGGACGTGACGTCATCACGATGACGTCAGAAGTGATTACGTCATCAATGACGTCACAAATGACGTCACCAATGACTTCATATGACGTCACATGACGTCACACCTATGACGTCATGGTGACGTCATTACCGCTGACGTCATTATGATGACGTCACTGACGTTAATTAGGTCAAGGTCACGCAAGAATACAAAAAAAAAAATTTTTGCACTTTTGCGATTCCTCAAATTTTGTTGAGAAAATGAAATTTCTCGAGGAACCACAAAAGTGCAAAAAAATATTTGTATTTTGCAGGTGTGGCTAAATATTTTTCGCTCACACTTTACTTTTATTCCACACAAGTGGATTTTGAACTTTACTACAAAACTCATCCATGCCCGTCTCCTACAAAATTATTTTTCATTTGGCTCTACCTCTTTTAGTCTTACATTAAATATTTCTTGGAGTTAAATTTTACACAAGTCTCTCGGTTAATTTTTCTGCACAGTACGTGTTACTCCTTGGACAGTTCCCAGCAAACTGTTTCTACACTTGACAACAACAGTCCGCATTACCCCCTCTACTACCCATTCCCCCACTATAGCCCTGTTCCCCCACTACTTCCAGCTAAGGTGCAACACTTGACTGAGTGTTTCAGTTTTATCCAAACCTTACTGTGAGACACACCTATGGCTGAAACTTTGCGAGAAAAATTATTTAGAGTAAAATTTTTGCTGGGAGAAATCCGCTCCAATCCCTTTCCTTTCTTTATTTTTATAATTGTAAAGGATTTAAAATGTATTCTCTTAAAATTGTTAACGATTTATAATGTATTTGAGAAATAAAAATTTATTTTCTTGTTCCTGTGTTTGAAGAATAATTTAATAAATATAATAAAAAGGCATGTTTCATGCGTAGTATGAAAGAAAAAGGGGTGTATTATTACTGTACGACTCATGTAGCCCTGTTATTCGACAAAGGCCCAGCTGATAATTTAGCTGTCACGATCATTGTAACAGCCTAATAAAGGAAAGCACCTTTGTTCCGTATCAAACATTGAAATCACAATGCAACCTTTAATTTACAATTTAAGGGTTTAAAATTTTTGAATCATAATATGTGAAATATAATGGTGCTAAAAATCATTACAGTAGAAGCACTCTAGTCCGGCCTTGGATCGTTCATTCTTGTATAGTATAGTTCTCTGTTACTTGTTAAAGTGCAATTTAGTCTGGCTGTTTAGAAATACGGCTGAGGGTCCGGTCTTTAGGGGGACAATGGGTCCAACAATTACATGCAATCAAAAATGATACATTACCACAAAGTTTCAAAATATTTGAATCTTAATAATTTGGGAACCACTCGGGACTGGACTTCTACTGTAATGGTTTGGGGTAATTGTATTAAAGTAAATAGTATTTTAGTTTTGCAAAAAAAGGCTGTCAGAATAATCTCAAAGGCTGGTTTTAGGGATCACTGCAGACCTTTGTTTATGAACCTTGAGATTCAAACAATAATTAATCTTTATATATTTGACTCAACTTTGTATGTACTGAGAAACCCACATCTCTTGAATTATACTCATAGTGTCCATAGTTATAATACTCGTAACAAAGATAAGGCCACTATTAACTTTCATAGGCTTACTAAATCTGTGAATAGTCATGTTGTTATTTCTTTAAAGATCTATAATAAAGTTGAACAAATTATTCGAAAGTATGATGTTAAAAGTTTTAAACAGAAATTTTACAACTGGTTATTAAAATCACCATTTTATTCCCTTGACGAATTTTTTACCTCAAATGTAAGTTTTTAACATAGGTCAAATAATGTAGGCCTATCTAACTTGTTGTAAAATGTAAAGTATATTAATTGTTGATTTTCCATATACATATTTTATTTTTTGTTAAGTTTGTACTGTTTTAAACCTTAAAAAACTGTTGTGTTTTAATAGGCTTTTATTATTGTTGTTAACTAGTTTTAAGTGGGACTCAGTGCATAGTAAAATCTCAATCTCAACCAAACTTGTTATTTGCTATTTATTAATATTAATCACCCTATTTAAGTTTTAATTATGTCTCTTGTATTGTACTAATGCTTTGTACCTTTGTGACTTGGTTTATTTCACTGCATGTATGACTTTGTCAATGATATTTATGTATCCTTACGACAAATAAATTTATTATTATTATTATTTGTGATACAAACAATAAAATAATTACTGACCTTCGGGTTTCATCCCTGCTGCAAAACACTTCTTCAGGCGGCAATCTGGGCATTTTTTTCGGGTCTCGAGGTTTACAGTACATTGTGACGTGCTTTTGCACGTGTACTTGGTTGACTTTATTACTGCCCGCCTGAAAAAGGTCTTGCAGCATTCACACGAAATAACCCCATAGTGGAGACCGACGTTCTTTGAGTCTCCGCATACTAGGCATGTCCTGTAACAGTTATTTTCTTATTAGATGACTTTTTCTGCTGTGTATTGGTTTTGGAAACCATTCCGATTTTTTTTACATTATGTAATCAGAGCATGATAGATATGAATGTAAATCATGGATATACACTTTCTTTATGCAAAAGTTAAACCATCAATCAAATTGCAAATATGTTACTATTAAAAATAAGTTCAATATTAATAAACCGCTTACCAACGACTATCAACGAGAAACACTTTCATATAAAAACTATGGAAGAAGTAGATTTCTGCGATCTTTTGGATAAGACAATAAACAAAATTAACGAGAAACACGTTAAGATGTTAATTGGAGTTTCAACGCAAAGTTGGGAAAAGAAAATAAATACAGCGATGTTATTGGAAAATATGATCCACAGAAACAAACCAATAGAGATGGACAGAGACTAGTTAAAATCTGCAGAACGCATGGACTTATCAATAAGTCTACATATTTTTAAAGAAAACCTAGTAAACTAAAAACAGGGAAACATCCTGATTGGACCAAAGGAGAATGGTAGCTGGACCATGTATGCATGGAAAATCCTTTCAAAGAAATTCAAAATGTTAAGGTGTTAAGAGGAGTTGATACAGGCTCAAATCATTATCTAGTGAAAATTAAAATTAAATTCACCAAATTAAGAAATAAACGGTGGGGCAATCCGTCTCGCAAGTTCATGAACACTTTCTTAACCTAAAATGGGGTTTTTAAATTGTTCGTTACTTTGTGTCGTAAAATGGGTTTACAACTCGTAGTACACAAGTCTCAGTTGAAGGGGCCGGTGGAGGCGCATATCTGGGGTAGTCACAGTCACAGAATCGAGGCATTCCGGCCCTAAGGGCCGGTTTCCGAGTCCGGGGTTATCTATATTCTCAGACTAAAATCCAGCATAAACCGGTATTTAGTCTGTGACTAACGAAATCGGGTTTCGGAGGTCGTGAATAAGTAAACTGTAAGAATATCGCTAACCCGAGCGTTAACTCGGGAGGGATATTCCCGGACTTATTCTTGCGTGTTTCCGAGTCAAGTGTTATGTAATCTTCGAGTTAACTTTTATTCTTTCGAGTTTCTGAGCTAAAATTTAACCCACGACTGGTTAGTCAAGGACTATCTTTTGGCTAAGTCGAGGAATATGTTTGGGCATTTTTAATCCTGGTGGAGGGCAGGGTTAAGTCGAGGAATATATTTTTCAGCGCCTTGTAACCTCCAGATTTACTCAGTACCAGGCTGCAGTCAGACATTCGGCACAGTGCTGTGGTTGTTTTTAGATTAATGTGAGATGGAATAGGTACCACGATTTTTGTGACTACCCCTGATATGCGGTTCCACCCCCTGAACTCAGACTTGAGTACGAGCTGTAAACCCATTTAACGACTCAAGTTACGAACAATTTAAAACAAGTTTTAGGTTGTTTAAGAAAGTGTTCAGGAACTTGTGAGCGTGATTGTCCCTCGTATTTCTGAAAATGATCGGAGGGCTCCCTATGGTATTCCACTCTGGAAGCAAGTATACTGGTCACAATTTAATTTTTCGCTGTGTGAAAATTTTATAGAGAAACGGGCGATCTTTTACAGTTGTTAAAAGAAGCGTCTGCTTGCCAAATTGTAAATCGTGTAGCATTGTCTATTTGCCTGTATATAAAAATACGGATACATACATTTTTTTACAGGACACTATTTTATGGAATAAAATAGTGTCCCGTAAAATGGGTTCCCTGGTCAGTAGTAAATTATTTTTTTTCTTTGTAAAATACGCCTGGCACAAGATTGTAATACACAAGCTGGTACATGGTCAGTTGCGCATCTACATCTAATTTACTCAAATTTAATCAATATTTCTCTGTAATATATTGTTACAGAGGAATTAATATAGTGTTAATGAAATAATTAATTGGAATTAATATATTGTTTTATATATTATAAAATAATATGTCTTCCGGTCTGGAAAGATGATTTCTGGTGCAACCTGAACATTTAAACTACTGCCAATTGATAGAGCATAACCGGTTAACCTATAAAGGCACAATTAATTTTTTTTTAATATTAATACTGAAAATGTTAAAAGGGGGTACGGATGGTGTGGGTCACCCGGTTTACATGTTCCTATTTTAAAATTAATTTTCATGAAAAAATTCAACATTGTTTAGTTAATAAGTCATTTAATACTGATTTTAGCGAATTTCCCATAGGGAATAAGCTATTACCGTAGGTCTCATGGTAAGACCTAAGCCCGGGACCATGTTACTTTTTCGTTTTAAGGTTACATTAGAGTTACGGAGAGTTAGAGATACTCACTTAGGCCGGTCCATCTCCGTGTTCCACCTGTAAAAGCATACATGCGATTGTAGTAACAAAACAAACTCAACTAAAACACCCAAACAAAAAATATTAGTGGGTTGTCAAGTCATAGAGGAGCGGGGTCTCTGTTTTATTGATGTTACCACTCACCGATGAGTGTAAGCTAAGAAAAACTACTAGATTACTAGAAACTAGACTAGGTTCATTCTTCAGTGTGCCCCTCAGCAAAGGAGGTAAATTTACACCCAACTACAGGTATGGCACAAACTACAATAAATCTTTTCTAGGATAAAATCAATTGTATTACATAAATTGTCAACTCTTTCTTTACTGGTTCTTTTGTCTCTGTTATTTTAGTTTAAAGTTGTCGTGAAAAGCTAAATTTAAGGTAACATCTAGTGAATTAATGTAATGCCACTACTCCAGAAAATTATAGAATCGTGGACGGGATCCGTATTGACCGTGTAAGAACCACCATTGGCACATGGTTAAGATATGAAGTCATGCCTTTCATCTTCAAAATAAAATCTAAATTAAAGTTGGGCTGATAGAAGAAAGATAATATTTTTATAACTCAATTGTACACATTATCATCATAGATCCCTATTAGAAATCCGACGCACCATGGTGCATTATTAGGTTGAATAATAAATGAAGTAACTTAACTTATATCATTGAATTTACAAAGTCAGGGGTTACATCAAACTCCTTGTGTCAACTTTTTACTTCGTGTATTTATTTTTAACGAATTTCCCTGTAGGGAATACGCTATTACGGTAGTAGCCATGGTAAGACCTAAGCGTGGGACCACTTTACTTTTTCATTTTGAGGTCCCCAGAAGCCAAAATCACCGTTCGTTCATTTATATATATATATATATATATATATATATATATATATATATATATATATAATTTTATAACTGAAGTTATTGCTGCAAACCACATTACATATGCAGTTATTGAGGCGTCTGACGCCGCAATATGAGGGGTATCTGAGCTATGGATAAACCTCTATTGATGCGTGTATAAAGCTAACGCTCTTAATGATGCGTCTATTTTTAGACAGACCACGACCAAGATTTGTACATGTTGCCAAATGAAAAACAAATTAACTCAGAATTATCTACTAGCTTTATCTTTAAAAATCCTTATTGAGGCCCGCTCTGAATTTATTGTTTCAGCATTATCAGTGACGTTTGTTTTGTAAATGTCCATATACGCTGCTTCCTAAACCCAACAAGAACATTTTAGTTCATTAGCTATTAGAGACCCTCAACGATAAGGAACTCTTTATGACCCATACACATGAACGATCGTAGCGGAGTACTTGGAGGGAAAACTGACTCACCGACATCAAGCGGGAGGTTACGGTAATAATGATGGTAGAAGTTTTATTGGGCGCCATGGACAGCGGCCAGGTTAAGGCATTTCGGGAGGTATGTGGATGGAGAAGGATATATATAGGAAAAAATATTTCTGAGGAGTGGATGGGTATAAAGGCTACTCTTTACATCCGGAATTCCTAACCTCATGGAATTTGTAATTGAAAATCAAGTTAATTTCAGTTGATTTTTATCGTCTCTTGAAGTTGTAAAGTAATTTTAAGTTTCTAACTGTTCTTTGTTGACTAGTTTAACTCAAATATTAAAATAAGAGTATGCAAAAGTTGAATTTATATGAATTTATTACATTTATATAGTGGCTATTTTAAATTTATAATAGAATAACATCTACACCAATAATATAAATGTTTGTCAGGTTTACAGTGTTTTTAAAAGTCGCAAGAAAATTTAACCATAATTATGCACATGTTTGATAAAACTATTGGTTATAAAATAAGCTGCAAAAACATAATAAAATAAACGGTAATGTATTACGTTGCGACTAACATAGGCACTCTAAAAGATAACTTTCAATACGAAAATATTATTTTATATATTTACTAGCTGTTGCCCGTCACGGCTTCGCCCGTGTTGAATTTGTTTTTAATCTCTTTTAAGAACTACGAAATCTTATTCCTTAAGATATACATTAAGATTAATACATTGATATAGTGTGAGAGGGGCACCTATGAGCAAAGAGTAGGCCACAGAGTGACAAGTCCAGTGGGGCGGAGCCCTAAAGGGTTTCTAAAACTAGACCTATATTTCCAAAACCGTTTCTCGGTGACTTCCTATGAGCAAAGAGCAAATATGAAATGAAATGAAAAGTGTTTTATTTTCTCAACATAAATTACATTCGATTTTTATAATTTTATATACAATATAAGTAAATAAAGACAACT
Source organism: Neoaliturus tenellus (assembly GCA_030545055.2). Lineage (NCBI taxonomy): Eukaryota > Metazoa > Arthropoda > Insecta > Hemiptera > Cicadellidae > Neoaliturus > Neoaliturus tenellus. Next base: position 94,789,528 of record CM061536.1, read on the forward strand.
ACAACATTTCCAGAAGCACATTCAGCAATGGTCTGAATATCTTGTGTCTTCTCAAGATTCAGCAATGGTCTTACGACCGTCTGCTGGGTTGACAAACTATAACTATACATTTATGAATAAAGTCCCTTCCACAATAAACATTTTCCAGTACATTTGATATAAAATAAAATAAACAATAACAGTTAAATTGCAAAATCAGCCTTGTCTTAACATAGTATTTTTTTCAATAATTAAACTCTGATACCAAATTCCATCTAAAAAACCAAGCCTCCTTTAAAAAATATCCTAATCTACACCAATCCCATCCATTCATGATATTAAAAAATTCATGGCGAGATAATTCTTTTTTCTTTAGCCACTTTTTTCTAATGTAAGATAAAATAGGGCATTTTGCAACAAAATGGAAAATGTCTTCAATTTCGTGTTGGTTGCACAATGAACAGAGAAAATTAACATTATCCATCCAAGGCTTATAATTTAAATTTATTGACTCAGTGCGTGCCTTAAAAACCCAACGCATCACCGTGTCCGGTGTTCTATCTGAAAGATAAAATTCCAGCTGAGGATAAGAAGTGTGATGGCGCCCCGCCACAGCCGCCTCGACGCAATTTCCCCTACCCTCCCCCCGCACCACCTCCACTATTGTAAACATCTTACCTAGAATTTGTTCTAAAGGTTGTTCATCCATCACCAATCGAATTTCCGATTTCTCACCTAATAACTCCCTAAACTTACTCCAGAAAATATTTTTCCTTATTTTTTCTCTTGCTAAAAAAAAAGGAAGCCTATATTCCGGTAAACTTAAAACGTGTTTAATATAATTTTGATGCATGGTCAACGTAAAAATGTATTCTTTTTCTAAACCCGTCCCTAAATATAAAGCGTAATTTGGCGTATTGTTGGGCAATCCAAAAACTCTTCTGACGAAATATCGCAAAACTTCTTCTACATAATGACTTTCTATGAAACCCCAAACTTGGCAACCATAACAGAGGATTGACCGAACGATAGCAAAGTAACAAGTGAACTTCTTACTCAATGGCACTTTCCGATTATTTAAAAATTTTCTCCATACACAATTGATTGCTAGTTTGGCAGCCATACATTTTTCTTTTAAATGAGTTTCCCACGTTAATCTCAAATTAAACATGACCCCTAAATATTTGTAAGTAAGTGTTTACAACTTCTACCCTTTCCCCCTTATAATACCATCTATCATTTTTTTTTTTTTCTAACCTTCCGCCATTCCTAAAAACCACCCACTATTTTAGATTTTCCAAATTCACATTCAAGTTCCACATCTCACAATATCTTTCAAGCAGGGGCGAACCCAGGATTCAATTTCGGGGGGGGGGGATATTTTTTTGCGGAGGGGTCACACTGAGGGGTTTGGGGGTATGGAATACCCCCCCCCCCCAACCAAGAACACGGTGGGTCTGGGGGGCCTCCCCTTTTGGAATTTTTTAAGCTAAATGGTTAGTTTTAAAGGATTTCATAAGTTAAAATGAAACTTTTTCCAGACCTCTTCTCCGTCAGAATTTGGAGTGAAAATAATGGGTTCCAAATATTAAATAAAGGGATCAGACTATTATTTAAACTTGGGAAAAATTTATTGACTTTATATAACGATGGAAAAAATAACATTCAGGCAAAGTACAGTAAAAAGTTATAGTCTAAAGTTTATTAAAAACACCAACATTCATTACTCATCAAGATTTAAATACGTGATTTATCTATAAGACACAGAACACAGTATCAAAGTTATTTACATTGTAAAGATAATATATAATTATAATAGGTAATAACTAATAACAGTATAATACAATTGTAACATAAAAGTATTGTTTTAACAGTGCATATATGAAGGCAAAAGATATTGTGTCTTCTCAAAAAAAGAATCAAGTTGTCAAATTTCAAATGGAGTATGCTACAGTAAATGATATTCTACAGTCTAGGCTATAATAACAAAATAAGTACACTACTTAAAATTTGTCAACCGGAAAACGGTGGAAATGTTGAAACACGTTAGTGACCTTTTTATTCAACATACGTCAAGTTGCTGGACGACACCCAAGTGGTTATCCTAGATGTTAAGCTAATTACAAATATGTAAAAACTATGTGAGAAAAGTATTACCAAAAGCCTTCAGATGAACATAAAGTATGTTTTATGTTTACCCCATGTGGGTACGCAAATGACATGGAATACGAATATGTATATATTATTTGAATACAACAATTTAGTAGTGAATAAAGGTTATAAAACATGTATGAATCAAATCAAACCACACTGAAACTCATATACTTAAATATAGCACTGACTTTGTAAAAAGTGTTTATTGATTTAGCATAAAGTATTAGTTAATAGACAGTACTATATGCATGTTTAAAAACTTAGATGTAGGCCTAGCCTAGCATAAAATGTTTTGTTATAGGTACTGTAACATAACCTAACTAACCTAACCATGTTGAATTCAAATGCATTAATGCATTGATTTAGCATTTCATTAATTTCTCATAGGAAAAAACACAGGGATCTTCATATTCAGTTTCTAAGGTACTTCCTTCTTTTTAAACCTAATAACAAAATTTAATACCGGGTGTCCATAAAATATTCATCCTATTTTAAAAACATACATCTCACTTAATTTTTGTTCCACAACACTGTGACTCACATGTGATTAAACAGAATTTTTCTAAGTTTTATAAGCATATGTTTATTGTTGATTGTTACGCTTTTTGTTTACTTTCTTATGTACAATTGAAACAACATAATTGTTTTTCATGAAATACCTACAATTGAAGAAAACCCCTTCTATGTCTTAAGGATATCATGGATTTTTTTTCTTTAATAACTGTCAAGAGTGAGTTCTTCAGACATTTTGGAAGACATGCTCCAACTAATCAGAGCATTTTGCGGGCTCCAGCTCAGTGTTGGGGAGTAGCGTGCTACTTGTAGCGCGCTACTGTAGCGCGTTACTTTTTTTGTAGTTTGTAGTGTAACGACGCTACTTTTCAAAGAAGCAACTAATATTGTAGCGTCGCTACATTTTGAGACTAATATATAGCGTGAATCACGCTACTTTTCACGCTACATTTGGTATTGAAATGCCCTAAATTTTTAAGTAATCGAAATTACGCTACTTTGAATAGTTACCGAATACAAAGAAAAACACAATTTCACCACTATTAATTGTTGACTCTGTGTATGAACAGTCAGTATAAAAGTGTACGCTTGAAAACGTTTGGTTGTCGTTGTCTGTCGTCTGCCTTATTGAGTCATTGAGTTGGAGTTGATGTTTGAGGTTAAGTTGTTCCGATCTCTTGCCATCTTGCCATTGTTTTGCGTTACAATAACTAAATTATTTAGGCACCAAGTTAGTAATGCTAATGAAGTGTTAAAAACACAGTTTATTTGCAATGGCACTGTCTAAATCGCAGTCTCAGTTGGTTTTACCGTGGACAGCTTACAACCAGTTTTTCAAACTTCATGAAGTACTAGAAAATGAAAGATTTGAGCATATAATATATGTTCTATAATGGGGTATGGCCTATATTCACATTGGTATTATATAAATGGATGTCAAGCAATGTATGTTAGTGTGTTCGCATAAATTTTTGCGTTTTGATGGACATTTGTCTAAACCACATGACCAAAATATTCTATTATGACTTTTTGTAAAGTAGTGAAAAAGTAGCTAGCTACTTTTTCTTGTATTTGTAGTTGTAGCTAGCTACTTTTTTTAAAAAGTAGTTGTAGTGTAGTTTAGCTTCTTTTTGAAGAAAATAGTTGTAGTTGTAGCTAACTACTTTTAAAAAGTAGTTTACCCAACACTGTTCACAACTAACGATTTTTAAGGTAACTTATTGCACTCACCTATACATCATTGTCTGCTTCTTTCTTGTCTGCTATTCTGCTATTTTTTTCTGTTTCCTGTAACACATTAGAGTAATTTACAACCATATGTATCACTAATAATTAATTTTATTTTATAAGACATATGAATGACAAAGTAGCCATAGTATTTTTAAAAGTAGATTAGTTGGTTTTTACAATTTATTGAGTTTTGTTAAAAATAAAGTTTTTGTAAAAAGAAAAAAAAAACACTATACGGGACCACTTTTTTCCCCACAGTATACATAATTTTCATTGTAGTTTTATTTTATTTTCAAATGTTTTCCCCCTTTCTTGACCGGGTTATTTTGAATTGCAGCCTTAAAGAATCACATCAATTAAAAGAAGACTATTTTCTGAATATTCACATATTTCTGAGTTTTACGGTTGTTGAGTTGTGTTTGCTTAAAGTCAGCCAAGTAATGATCGCGGCAACGCATCTCCACCGGAGGCCACGATGCTTCAAATCAATTTATGTTTTTATACTGCTTATCCCAGCAAAAAACATTTGCTGAGCACATTTGTAAAATGATTGCAAGTTGGTAATGTTATTGTTGTGTCTAGATTTCCATTTGATTATTTTTAGCATTTTTACAAGAAACCATATGATGGCCACAGAGGGTAGCTATTAGTTTAGGTTAAGCAAACTATGCTTATTCTAAGCTTTTAGATGTAGGGAGTGACATTTCAGAGGGTTCACTTTAACGAATATCAATGACACCTAGTCATGATATCGTCCTTCATCCGTGTGACTTATCGCTACGTGTGATTTTTTTGAGTTGGTGAAAGTATTCCTGACCTATCCATCAATAAAAAATATACCCTAACCACCACAACGCTCTGTAATCTTGGCTACATTATTGGAATTTTTGGCCAGAATTACCCAACAATATATTCGTTGGGCCAACCTTGAAAATTCCAATCAACCATTTCCCTACCATCCTGACCATAACCCAACATTGGCCCAACCAAGGAGGTTATATTCTAATACTGGAGGTGACACTGATTGGTTAATTTTGGCGAAAAAGCGCGCCGGTGATTTTGTTTGGTTGGCAATCCTGAAGTACTGTTTTGTTGTTCTTTGAACAGTAGCTAAAAGATATTCGAATCAACGAAATGGTTCGAATCTTCTGGGAACGATGAACGATGAATTGGTACGGTACGGCTAACCAATAATTAAGAATCTAGATTCTGGAATAATAATAACGTGTGTCTTCAATTCTAACTTACATGAATTTAAACAATTTTATTCGTTAGGTATTTTACAGAATAAGAGATATTGATTTAATTTGTAGATGTGAATATTTGTTGTTTTATAAATAGTTCAAGAAATATAATTAGAACTCATATCTTATACCTTTTACCATTTTACGTTCTGACATTTTATTTTTTGCGACTTCTCTGAAATATACATGAAAATTAATTATAATTTACACCTCTTCAGTAAAAAAGTGGTCTCTAATTCTTTGTCTGTTATATTATCTTATCTGCAATTAATTATAGCTGCATTTTGGTATTACATTTAGGCCTAGGACTAATGAATTTGTGACTGATAAAGAAAATGAAGTATGGTATTTCAAAAGGTATCTTATTCCCTCGTTATGTTAGACTATACCACGAAAAAAAATTTATTCTCTTGTCTAGCATATTATACAAGTTTTAATGCGGTACAAAATCATCAAGTAAATTAACTAATTAAAAAAAAATAAAAATAAACATGTTTCCATAACTTGAAACTGATTACCAAATTTCCAAAATAAATTTATATATATATATATATATATATATATATAATTTATTTTCTGTTTTTGTTTGTTTTCCCCTTTTAATGCATATTTGCTTACCGGTACCAATAACTGCCCATTAAAACCGATTCACCAGGCAATTGATTCACAATTCATTTGACTCCCTTAGCTGACTCGTTCATTGCGGCAAACAGTTCAAATTGGTACGTCAGGATTGCCAACCAAACAAAATCAGAGGCTCACTTTTTTAGCATTGTGTGTTACCTCCAGTATTAGAATATAACCTCCTTGGGCCCAACGATGTGATCTACTGTAGTTTTCAAAAAGCAATATTAGATTTTTTAGGCTTGTCATGGATTCACCAGTAGACCTATTATACTGTATTATATACCAAAATTTAGCTTACAGTATTTAATTTCACGTTGGGTGATATTAGTTAAATTGTTTTGAAACCTAATAAAATTTTTATTGCGGTCGGAACACAAAACATGTTTTTTGAACGTTTTCTGATTAAGAGTTGACTTAAAAAAAATCCCACACAAAAAACTACTATAGGCTACTATGCCGCGATGAAAAATAATTTTATACCAAATAAGAGACATACTTAACTACCTTTAATTAAGCTTAATTAAGTTGGGATTGTACTTACCCAAAGCAGTTATGATGTCGGGGCCGTACCACGGCAGCGGGTGGCCGGGGCCGTGGCGCGGCAGCGGGTGGCCGGGGCCGTACCACGGCAGCGGGTGGCCGGGGCCGAACCACGGCAGCGGGTGGCCGGGGCCGTACCACGGCAGCGGGTGGCCGGGGCCATACCATGGCAGCGGGTGGCCGGGGCCGTGGCACGGCAGCGGTGCGCTGCGCCGGGGCCGCGGTAGGCCCCTGAAGTGGTGGGGAGTGGGGGTTGCAAGGCCACAGCAGCGGACAATCTCTGGCATCCAAAAACAACAGTTTTATTCAAATTTATAACAAGAGGACGTTATAAATGTTCCAAGGCGTTTATAGAGCGTGTGTAACAGCTCTATAAAAAGAACAAATAGAGATATATCTCTGAAAATTGGTATATTTTCTAACATTTATGAAACGATCAACCATACCAAGTTTCATAAAAGTAGTGGCAAAGTAACGCTTTTGGGCCAATTCAAGGTCACCAGAGCGATGACATCATCGATGACACAATCGATGACGTCATAGCCAATTACGTCATCCTGTGACCTCACACACATGACTTTGCAGAAATGACGTGGTGATGACGTCATCACCCCTTACGTCACCAAGATGACGCCATCGACGTCACAAAGATCAAGGTCACGCTGAAACCTAAAATTTTTTGGCACTTTTGCTGCTCCTCACACTATGCTCCGAGTTTTAGAGTCCCCGTGACCTTGAGGACTTGGAGCGAAACTAGATGAGAAACAGCAAAAGTGCCATGAAAACTCAAAGTTTGCAACATGACTCTGCCTAAATCGTCATGTGACACCGCTCGGGTAACCTCGAACTGGCCCAGAAGCCCTACTTTAACCATTGCTGCAACCGCGATGTGCACCCTACGACAGACACCGAGCGACTGACTGTCCGGCCACGCATAAAACAGGTATATGGGAAGTGGTGGGGAGAATTGCGATGACCTTGGGTAACTTGAAAATGTCAAGCCAGGTAGCACTGTTTTGGTGCCTATGATCTTAACATGCGGGAACTTATGATCTTAACATGTTATAGGCTTGGTTCTAGAGCACTTACATCCAATGTGGATGACACAAACCTTCTTTTTACAGGTTTTCTTTGTGTTAATGGTATTAGTTGTCTTCTCGTTGTTGGTATTAACTTGGATACAAATTCTTTATATTTTAAAGACTTAGATCTAAAAATAGGCTGGTCAGCTAAATACTTCCTCCTGTATGCATTAGTGTGTTCCAAAATCTTTTTATATGCTTCCATGTCTTTTTCTTTAACTAACAATTCTAAAGGCTTATTTTCAAATAATAATTCGAATAATCCCCTTGTGCCCTTATATCTTTGATCACCAACAATAATATTATCATGTTCATCAATGTTTAACGCGCTATTACCTACCATTAAACCGTTTTCTGTTAATCTTGCTCCATAACTATGGTAGTTTTTATTAGGATTTGTTCCAGCTAACATTTTTATCATGTAATTCCTTCCTAAAGGTCCTTTGTTATGAATGTTTTCACCCAACAAGCTTATGTTTGACGGTCCTTCTCTTGCCTCCTCTTCTTTTTCCTCTTCACTAGCAGTTGATACATCTTCTTGTCCTCTTTTGGCTTTTTCATCATATAATTCTCTTAAGCCACTATATTCGGTTGATTCTAGCTCTCTTTCAGGTTCTCCACCGGTAAAACCACTATATGTAGAGGGTTCCAAGTCTTCATCACTAAACTCTTCTGATTTTACACTTTCTTTTTCAAACTTTGTGATAGGTGCAATTATATCTCCTTCCAAAACGGGTGGAGCAAATGTTTTGTTTAATCGTTTCAATGGTTCAGTAATGGGTTTAAAAGTAGATTCAAGGAACTTCTCCCTTTCTCTAATACCTAGTTTTAACGCTTTGTTTTTATCCCGAATAGAATCACTAAGTGGTTTTATTTCCTTTATCAACTTTTCTTGGTTAACCATGTTTGCAGCAAGGTTTACAGTCTTAGCCGCCACTTCCCATTTGCCTAGAGTACACGGAGCCGGACAGTCAGTCGCTCGGTGTCAGTCGTAGGGTGCACATCGCAGTTGCAGTAATGGTTAAAGTAGGGCTTCTGGGCCAGTTCACCCGAGCGGTGTCACATGACGGTTTAGGCAGAGTCACGTTGCAAACTTTGAATTTTCATGTCACTTTTGCTGTTTCTCATCTTATTTCGCTCCAAGTCCTCAAGGTCACGGGGACTCTGACTAAAACTTGGAGCGGAGTGTGAGAAACAGCAAAAGTGCCAAAAAATTTTAGGTTTCAGCGTGACCTTGATCTTTGTGACGTCGATGGCGTCATCTTGGTGACGTAAGGGGTGATGACGTCATCGCCACGTCATTTCTGCAACGTCATGTGTGTGACGTCACAGGATGACGTAATTGGCGATGACATCATCGATTGTGTCATCTGCTGCACTAAGTAATTTTTAGTTTTTATTAAGCTTTTTTCTTAAAAAAAAGAAAATAGCTTATATAAATAAATAAAAAGTGATAACTTACGGGTATTCTGCTCGGTCTATTGTCAATGTGCCTGGAAAAAATAAACAAATTAAAACATATATAATAGTACAATGTTTCAGGCCTAGGACAAAAAAAAAAATACGTTTTACGTACTATTTAAAGAACAAAAGCAGGTGGATTTCAGGCAGAACGATAAAATATACTATAGTTGAATTAAAATCAAACAGTATTGGGACTGGCGGTGCTTCGGCAGTGTTCGGCAACACTCGGGTAAACCCGCTGTTTTAATCGTGATTGCATCAAAAGCTGGCAATAGAAAATACGGCTCATCTGGCGAATTGATTCATTTGAATCGTTCGTTTACATGAATAGAATTTGAAACCTATTCATTTTGTACGTATGATTGTTTTCCACACCCGTCTAAATGCGATAAAATCGGATTTCATCGATCATTTGACGTTAATATTCCGTAACGTACATTTGGATCACGTGAATATTTAATTAATTAAGTTTAAGTTTTTACGTCACAGTAAAAAAAAAGAGTTGCCAGGATTTACTCAGTTTGTAAGGGGGGTTAATTACAGGGTTCACGCGTGACGTAAATGCCTATAATCTATTATGACAATTGAATTACGAATGCCGAATCAGACTTGAACGTTAGTTTCTTACCCATGTGATGTCCTGATTAAATAATTAGGCCGCGTATGGAAGCTAATAAATTAGTTACAGTATATTGTTTCTTTACCCAGGTAATTTAGTTGATTGATAAATTTAATAGTCGAAGTAGAATAAGACAGATTTATAAAAAGTTTAATAATAAATTGTAGTAATAATAAGTAGTAATAGTTTCTTCAGTCAAGGTAAGATTACGTCGAATGACTGACCACCTCCGTCGGGGTCACTCGGCTTGTACCCCTACTGAGCCGCCTTCCCTCCGTCACATGACTTGTCCTCCCACTACTCTAAAGTCTAAAATCCCCTCTGTTCAAATGTGGCAGTTTCAATCTTTCAATGTGGCCTACGTTAGACATCATTGTTCTATTTTGTGACCCGATTATCCATACTATAACAACCAGGCGCAGTGGCGCACTCAGAAAATAATTAGGCCCATGGGGGGGGGGGGGGCTTTTTTGGTTCCTGGGCCAACCGACGGCAAACTTTTAAAAGTTCCATAGAAAACCCGGTTTTATAAGGCATTAGAAGTCTATTTTAGCTCTTTGGATGCAAGTTTTGAGTAAGAATTATAGGAATGAATGATAAAAACCCAGCAGATTAAGATGTTAGGTTTTATTTTGACAAAATCTTATATCAATTAAACAATACGAGCCAAAAACTGACACGGACCTTAGAAGGCGAGTGGGCGAGGTTTACTGCTGGCCTTTCGCAGTTGCGTTGTGGAAGGGGAAACCCCTTTTGTCCCACCCGGGGTTTCCCCCATCCGCCACCAGAATCAAACAAATCAAGCTTGCGCGAGAATTGTTCCTTTGCGGAATTTCTAATCCTATATTATAATACGAGCAATGTCTGAAGGGATGTGTGTTCCACAATCTTGAAATCTAGCGGTTAGATTTTGCTCAAACTATGCATTTAAGAGTGTTTTGGCCCAAAAATAAATTTAGAAACAGCCTCAATCCCAGGAAAAATCGAATTTGGTCTATATTTTTAAAATCGTATTTTTTAACATTGGCCTTTTGGGTTGCTGTTTTGGTAACGAAAAACAACAAAAGGTATACAAAAGTAAAGGAACAGTAATGTTAAGCAGACCTTTTGAAACAGCTGTTAAATGTGAAGAGGTTTAGTTGGTTGTACGTGGAAATTTAATAGCTTTACTACCATGACACTATATCAAAACTGAATTAAAACCAACGATGAAGGCTTGGTTAACCTGGTACTATTATAAAATGCGTTTTATTAATTTTTTTAGTGCATTTCTTAGGAACATGAATGCAAATATTATTTCGTATTTTTAGTGAAATGTAACTCCTGCAAACCAGTATTCAGTACTCGTTGTGTTAATATTGGTAATTCTTGAATTTAGCTACGACCATCGGAAAATTGAAATTTTTTAGTGTCGGAAATTTCACGCTGATTCCGAAAATGATAGCTTTTCCCGCGGAAAAGCTTGGGAAGCCCCGGAAAATTGGAAAACCGGAAATTAACTTTTTGCTCCGAAATGCGACATGTGGGTCTTTAAAATAACCAGTATGTCGAGCTGATCACGAATATGTAAAATTTATTTTGATCCGATTTTAACCCTCCGAGCGTTCAATATAGCACCCCTGGAGCGTTACGCATTTTTTGGAGGTTTTGCATACTTTCAAATAAAAATTAATAAAAAATATATTTTATGACCTAGCACTATAAATGTATATATTGTATGAAAGTAGATAAAATGAACTATTTAAAAATACAAAAATTATTACCCTTACTTATTTTTACCAAAATTAGGCTATAGGTTAAAAATTAAAAAAATACTAAAAAAATATTTTATGTAACTTTGCTCTCCCCTAAAATAATTTTAGAAACACATGATCAAAATTCCAAGATATACATTTTGTTTAGAATTTTATGCTGTTCAAGAAAATATATAATTTATATAGGCTAGAAGCTTTTGAAAAAATGTATGTTGAATAAAACCAAATATGTCCTATGGTACTTACCCTAATCCCATAAGAACACATGTAAAATCAAACTAGGAATATTACACTAATTCCTACTCATAATAATGGTTATAAACTCGATAAAACATATTAATTTATTCCAATAATGTAAATTAACAGTATTAGTAACACTTTTAATCATTTATAACCTTAAAACAATTGGTAAAATACGTATTTCATTGTTTACAAAGTTAGCAGATGGTAACAGTTTTTTCCCAGATGTTTCATTGCAATTACAAACAACCAATCACGTTCAGCCATTTAAAATGGGTGTGTTCACGTAGCTTGGAATCTCGCGAAAACAGTGTTCGCGTTCACAAGTGCATTTCTGTCATTGACTATAAAGTTATACCTCATTTTCTAATTATCGAAATATCGATGCAAACGCTCGGAGGCCGAAAGCTGGGCCGAAAAATCGACGAATAACGCTCGGAGGGTTATATAAGCCAGAAAATGTCTGGAAAGCCGTCAGTTGAACTATTTTTAAGTATATCATGTGGGTACTCGAAAGACGTGGAATTTTGTGTAGAATACAAATATGCATATTGAATAGAACAAACTAGTCGTGAACAAAGAGAAAAAACCCTTATAAATCACATAAAAACAAACTGAAGCTTGCATAAATAAATCACTAGGCTAACAATGTTTCAAATGGTTGTTACTGATGTACTACCTTAAACTATTAGGTAATAGGCAGTACTATAAACATAAGTCTAGCTAACATCACATATAATCAGAATAACACTAACTTAACTAACATAAACTAACTAACCTAAC
>CM061536.1:94801856-94881042 GCA_030545055.2 Neoaliturus tenellus
CATGGCTGTCCCAAATGCTACCCATACAGAAGGGAAGAACCACTGAAGGAGGATCCCTCTGACACTCTTCACATTAGATATGAGAGAACAAAATCCAAAATTGATAAACTTTCTGACTATAATATCGTAGAAATGTGGGAATGCGAGTTTAGCAGGCTGAAGAAGGAAAATAAACTAGATCATCTTAATAAACTACCAATTTTGAACAACCTTCCCCCCAACCCAAGAGATTCGTTCTTTGGAGGCAGGACAGGCAATGCCAAAGTCTATCACAAATGTGAGGAGGGTGAAACGATTCAGTATGTAGATGTCTGCTCTTTGTACCCTTATGTAAATAAATACTGCAAATATCCCATTGGCCATCCAAAGATTTATATAGGTAATGAGGAGTGCAGAGCACGTGGCCTTGACGTCGATGGATTGTTGAAATGTAAGATTCTACCACCTTGGGATCTCTACCATCCCGTACTCCCCGCTAAAATGAACAATAAATTAATGTTTGTATTATGTCGTACCTGCGGGGAAACCTTAAATCAGGGTGATTGCCTACATGAGAGCGAGGAAAGGGCTATAGTGGGGACGTGGACAATGGATGAGATACGGAAGGCTGTAGAGAAAGGCTATACCATCCTAGACATGTATGAGCTATGGGAATACCGAGTGGCCACCTATGAAAATGGGGCTTATTCACCGTCTTTATTAACAAATTTTTTAAAATGAAACAAGAGGCATCAGGGTTCCCCTCTTGGTGTAAGACTGAACAAGACCAAGACCAGTATATCATGGAGTATTTTAAACATGAAGGAGTTCAACTTGAGAAAGTCAAAATTGCTAAGAATGCTGGCCTCCGATCAGTTGCTAAATTAATGTTGAACTCATTTTGGGGTAAATTTGGGCAAAGGGAAAATATGACTAAAACGTCGATCGTGAAGGACTCTAAGGAATTTTTCAGATTGCTAACCCAGCCTGGAGGAAGAGTAAATTTAATCCAAATCATAAATGAAGAAGTACTCCTCGTAAATTGGCAAATTATTGACGAGGCTAGTGAACCCTTGAGGACCGTGAATGTTGTGATTGCAGCTTATACCACGGCCCACGCAAGACTTAAGTTATATGAACATTTGGAATCCCTAGGAGGCCAGGTATTATACTACGACACGGACAGCTGCGTTTATTACTACCGGGACGGCCTGTATAGAGTTAACACTGGTGATTACCTTGGGGAAATGACAGACGAACTTGCCAAGGGACTACGGTCCAGGTTCCTATATAGTCGAGTTTGTGTCCTGGAGGCCCTAAAACCTACGCCTACCTTGTGTATTCCACAAACCAAAATAAACTAGTCTCTGTATGTAAGATCAAGGGGACTAACCTTGAATATTAAGACGTCAAAAGATGTGAATTTTGATACATTAAAAGAAATGGTCCTCAACGAAGCCACTCAAGTACTGGAAATCAAAGAGAGCCGAATCAGAAGGACAAAAACTCGAGACATTGTGACAGTAAATGAAGTCAAACAGTTTAAAATTACTGGAGCGAAGAGAAAATTGAACGATGATTATGATACTGTCCCATATGGTTACAAAATTCAGAGAACCATGTGAACTAGCAGATACCAGTGCTTCATGGATGTCTATGGTTGTCACTAGCTTGTTTGATCATTCTCCTTTCAACTCTCGTACGGGTTGGACGTGTTTCCTCTTATTGCTTAAACAGACATGGCGGTATTTCTGAAATTTTTGTCAAAGAGAAAGTTAAATGAAAATGCAAAATTTTGTATTACGTCTTTTGAGTATACGTTTTTTCTTACAGGTTCGATAGAGACATGCGAATGGCCTCTAGTATTTTCAGAGCATATAGTTGATCAAATTATGGAAAATGCTCCTTCAAACGCTCATATTGGCATAACAATAAAACTAGGAAAAGATTCAGGTCATATACCATTCATGCCTCTGGTTAAATTGACTCCAACAGTTTTCGATGAATATTTTGAAAAAATATTTTGTGGAGTCGAAGAGCTATCGGGTACTTTAAATGTAGAAGTGTCACTTGTCGCAATTCCGAGTTGTTCCGAGTTGTTACATCAAATAGATGTTTAAATAGACTTTGCAGAGTAATTAGCCATCATTATTGTACATACTTTTCTTTTCTAATGTAGTTATCGACATGGAATACTGTTAACGCTTTGTATTAAATATTACGTTTATAAATAGAGCTTTTCGAATGGCTTACACAATCTGGCCTGTAAATGGGGTACAACCCAAGCATTCTCCCCACATTTGGAAGCACATATATATAGATTAATGCAGCTTAGCGCTTCCTTCCTTGCTGGGCTTCTATATAATTTTATAGCTTTAAACTGGGGTGGTGGATAGCGAGTACTGACCGTACATTTATGTATGAATGTGAGGGCCTAGTAAATTGAGGCGCCCCGACCCGAGGAGGGTTCGGGCAACTCCTTGGAACGGTCCTGAGGTCCCTGGTGCGGCTGACGAAAAGGCCCGTAAACCTCTGTATGAATGTGAGGGCCTAGTAAATTGAGGCGCCCCGACCCGAGGAGGGTTCGGGCAACTCCTTGGAACGGTCCTGAGGTCCCTGGCGCGGCTGACGAAAAGGCCAGTAAACCTCTGTATGAGTCCAAGTACTACGCTTCCTTCGACCACTTTAAAATTGAACCTCATGGAAGACCATGTAGATTGAGGCGTTAGGGACTGAGGAAGGCCCTGACTACTCCTTTGAACGGTCTGACGTGAATGGTTTGTAATATCTCACAGCATATAGTAATGTGAGGGGACCGTCTAGAGAAGGAAGCTCTACGCCACAATTTTTATCAAAGCATTTAACATGCTGTGGGGGTGTGATTGATGTACCACATGTACAGCTTGGTTGTATCAATATATTTTATACATCATGTTATAGACATTTTTGCAATCAAAACAGCTCTCAAAGTGGATTATTCTGCCCAAAAACCACTTTTAAATAAAAAAAGGTGTGGCTAGGCCCGTAGAGGAGAACCTAGACCCATAGAAGGGAACCTAGGCCCTCGTAGGGGAACCACGTCATGGTTAATGTTTTTTACATGGGCCATGATAAAAGTCAACGCCATGGAGCTGGGAAGTACCACCTCGAAAGAGCTCTGGTCCATGGGAGGAAATCTTCCTGAGCTGTTTTGATAGTTTAGTAGCCTTCAAAATACAAGACTAGCATACCTTATGCGAACGAATTAAACTAAATCATGTCAAATGAGGGAATGTTAAAGGTATCCTAACAATAATTGGCAACTATCAAACACACGAGAAAATTTAAATTGTATATACTACAATATAAAGTTAATTGTGAATGTGGCTTTTAGGATTTGAATGTTTTTTCTGGGGCAATGGTCACCTCCTCGCTTAAACTATAACAATGTAGACGAATTAAGGCAAAACAGCTCTTACAGTGGATTATTTCGCCAAAACACCACTTTAAAAAAGGCGTATCTAGGCCCGTAGAGGAGAACCTAGACCTATAGAAGGGAAACTAGGCTCTCGTAGGGGAACCACATCATGGTTGATGTTTTTTCACATGAGCCCTGATAAAGCTAACGCCATGGAGCTGGGAAGTACCACTTCGAAAGAGCTCTGGTCCTGTGAGGAAATCTTCCTGAGCTGTTCTAATAGTTGAGTATCCTCCAAAATTAAAGACTAGTATACATCACGCGTGAGCTTGACACATGTGGTCAATTACATAATAAAAGTGAGAACACGTGGTCAACAGTTTGGAAATTTCCCGCCAAAACAGTCGCCATCTTGATACACGTGGTCAAACACATGATAAAAGTGAGGTTAGAAAACGTGGTCAAAAGTTTGGAAATTTCCCGCCATCTTGACTCACGTGGTCAAACACGTGGTAAAAGTGAGGTTGGAACACGTGATCAAAAATTTGGGAATTTCCCGCCAAAGCAGTTGTCATCTTGGAAAAGGGGCGTTCTTGACCTATATGGTCAAACACGTGGTAAAAGTGAGGTTAGAACACATGGTCAACAGTTTAGAATTTCCCGCCAAAACAGCCACCATCTTGACTCACGTGGGCAAACACACGGTAAAAGTTAGGTTAGAACACGTGATCAAAAGTTAGGTTAGGAAATTTCCCGCCAAAACAGCCGCCATCTTGGAAAAGGGGCGTGGCCTACACCACGTGACTGATGACGTCATCGGTCACAATTTGAAGAAACATTTAGGTGAAGTTAGGTTATAATTGGTTGGCTTAAGTTAGGTTTCACTCTCATTTACCTTTGCTTTTAGCCTTGTTTTATACTTATTACAATACTTATTTCTAAAACTTTCTAAGTAGCCTAGTTAAGTGTTTTGCGAGAGTGAAACCTAACTTAAGCCAACCAATTATAACCTAACTTCACCTAAATGTTTCTTCAAATTGTGACCGATGACGTCATCAGTCACGTGGTGTAGGCCACGCCCCTTTTCCAAGATGGCGGCTGTTTTGGCGGGAAATTTCCTAACCTAACTTTTGATCACGTGTTCTAACCTCACTTTTACCGTGTGTTTGCCCACGTGAGTCAAGATGGTGGCTGTTTTGGCGGGAAATTCTAAACTGTTGACCATGTGTTCTAACCTCACTTTTACCACGTGTTTGACCATATAGGTCAAGAACGCCCCTTTTCCAAGATGACAACTGCTTTGGCGGGAAATTCCCAAATTTTTGATCACGTGTTCCAACCTCACTTTTACCACGTGTTTGACCACGTGAGTCAAGATGGCGGGAAATTTCCAAACTTTTGACCACGTTTTCTAACCTCACTTTTATCATGTGTTTGACCACGTGTATCAAGATGGCGACTGTTTTGGCGGGAAATTTCCAAACTGTTGACCACGTGTTCTCACTTTTATTATGTAATTGACCACATGTGTCAAGCTCACGCGTGATGTATACTAGTCTTTAATTTTGGAGGATACTCAACTATTAGAACAGCTCAGGAAGATTTCCTCACAGGACCAGAGCTCTTTCGAAGTGGTACTTCCCAGCTCCATGGCGTTAGCTTTATCAGGGCTCATGTGAAAAAACATCAACCATGATGTGGTTCCCCTACGAGAGCCTAGTTTCCCTTCTATAGGTCTAGGTTCTCCTCTACGGGCCTAGATACGCCTTTTTTAAAGTGGTGTTTTGGCGAAATAATCCACTGTAAGAGCTGTTTTGCCTTAATTCGTCTACATTGTTATAGTTTAAGCGAGGAGGTGACCATTGCCCCAGAAAAAACATTCAAATCCTAAAAGCCACATTCACAATTAACTTTATATTGTAGTATATACAATTTAAATTTTCTCGTGTGTTTGATAGTTGCCAATTATTGTTAGGATACCTTTAACATTCCCTCATTTGACATGATTTAGTTTAATTCGTTCGCATAAGGTATGCTAGTCTTGTATTTTGAAGGCTACTAAACTATCAAAACAGCTCAGGAAGATTTCCTCCCATGGACCAGAGCTCTTTCGAGGTGGTACTTCCCAGCTCCATGGCGTTGACTTTTATCATGGCCCATGTAAAAAACATTAACCATGACGTGGTTCCCCTACGAGGGCCTAGGTTCCCTTCTATGGGTCTAGGTTCTCCTCTACGGGCCTAGCCACACCTTTTTTTATTTAAAAGTGGTTTTTGGGCAGAATAATCCACTTTGAGAGCTGTTTTGATTGCAAAAATGTCTATAACATGATGTATAAAATATATTGATACAACCAAGCTGTACATGTGGTACATCAATCACACCCCCACAGCATGTTAAATGCTTTGATAAAAATTGTGGCGTAGAGCTTCCTTCTCTAGACGGTCCCCTCACATTACTATATGCTGTGAGATATTACAAACCATTCACGTCAGACCGTTCAAAGGAGTAGTCAGGGCCTTCCTCAGTCCCTAACGCCTCAATCTACATGGTCTTCCATGAGGTTCAATTTTAAAGTGGTCGAAGGAAGCGTAGTACTTGGACTCATACAGAGGTTTACTGGCCTTTTCGTCAGCCGCGCCAGGGACCTCAGGACCGTTCCAAGGAGTTGCCCGAACCCTCCTCGGGTCGGGGCGCCTCAATTTACTAGGCCCTCACATTCATACAGAGGTTTACGGGCCTTTTCGTCAGCCGCACCAGGGACCTCAGGACCGTTCCAAGGAGTTGCCCGAACCCTCCTCGGGTCGGGGCGCCTCAATTTACTAGGCCCTCACATTCATACATAAATGTACGGTCAGTACTCGCTATCCACCACCCCAGTTTAAAGCTATAAAATTATATAGAAGCCCAGCAAGGAAGGAAGCGCTAAGCTGCATTAATCTATATATATGTGCTTCCAAATGTGGGGAGAATGCTTGGGTTGTACCCCATTTACAGGCCAGATTGTGTAAGCCATTCGAAAAGCTCTATTTATAAACGTAATATTTAATACAAAGCGTTAACAGTATTCCATGTCGATAACTACATTAGAAAAGAAAAGTATGTACAATAATGATGGCTAATTACTCTGCAAAGTCTATTTAAACATCTATTTGATGTAACAACTCGGAATTGCGACAAGTGACACTTCTACATTTAAAGTACCCGATAGCTCTTCGACTCCACAAAATATTTTTTCAAAATATTCATCGAAAACTGTTGGAGTCAATTTAACCAGAGGCATGAATGGTATATGACCTGAATCTTTTCCTAGTTTTATTGTTATGCCAATATGAGCGTTTGAAGGAGCATTTTCCATAATTTGATCAACTATATGCTCTGAAAATACTAGAGGCCATTCGCATGTCTCTATCGAACCTGTAAGAAAAAACGTATACTCAAAAGACGTAATACAAAATTTTGCATTTTCATTTAACTTTCTCTTTGACAAAAATTTCAGAAATACCGCCATGTCTGTTTAAGCAATAAGAGGAAACACGTCCAACCCGTACGAGAGTTGAAAGGAGAATGATCAAACAAGCTAGTGACAACCATAGACATCCATGAAGCACTGGTGTCTGCTAGTTCACATGGTTCTCTGAATTTTGTAACCATATGGGACAGTATCATAATCATCGTTCAATTTTCTCTTCGCTCCAGTAATTTTAAACTGTTTGACTTCATTTACTGTCACAATGTCTCGAGTTTTTGTCCTTCTGATTCGGCTCTCTTTGATTTCCAGTACTTGAGTGGCTTCGTTGAGGACCATTTCTTTTAATGTATCAAAATTCACATCTTTTGACGTCTTAATATTCAAGGTTAGTCCCTTGATCTTACATACAGAGACTAGTTTATTTTGGTTTGTGGAATACACAAGGTAGGCGTAGGTTTTAGGGCCTCCAGACACAAACTCGACTATATAGGAACCTGGACCGTAGTCCTTGGCAAGTTCGTCTGTCATTTCCCCAAGGTAATCACCAGTGTTAACTCTATACAGGCCGTCCCGGTAGTAATAAACGCAGCTGTCCGTGTCGTAGTATAATACCTGGCCTCCTAGGGATTCCAAATGTTCATATAACTTAAGTCTTGCGTGGGCCGTGGTATAAGCTGCAATCACAACATTCACGGTCCTCAAGGGTTCACTAGCCTCGTCAATAATTTGCCAATTTACGAGGAGTACTTCTTCATTTATGATTTGGATTAAATTTACTCTTCCTCCAGGCTGGGTTAGCAATCTGAAAAATTCCTTAGAGTCCTTCACGATCGACGTTTTAGTCATATTTTCCCTTTGCCCAAATTTACCCCAAAATGAGTTCAACATTAATTTAGCAACTGATCGGAGGCCAGCATTCTTAGCAATTTTGACTTTCTCAAGTTGAACTCCTTCATGTTTAAAATACTCCATGATATACTGGTCTTGGTCTTGTTCAGTCTTACACCAAGAGGGGAACCCTGATGCCTCTTGTTTCATTTTAAAAAATTTGTTAATAAAGACGGTGAATAAGCCCCCATTTTCATAGGTGGCCACTCGGTATTCCCATAGCTCATACATGTCTAGGATGGTATAGCCTTTCTCTACAGCCTTCCGTATCTCATCCATTGTCCACGTCCCCACTATAGCCCTTTCCTCGCTCTCATGTAGGCAATCACCCTGATTTAAGGTTTCCCCGCAGGTACGACATAATACAAACATTAATTTATTGTTCATTTTAGCGGGGAGTACGGGATGGTAGAGATCCCAAGGTGGTAGAATCTTACATTTCAACAATCCATCGACGTCAAGGCCACGTGCTCTGCACTCCTCATTACCTATATAAATCTTTGGATGGCCAATGGGATATTTGCAGTATTTATTTACATAAGGGTACAAAGAGCAGACATCTACATACTGAATCGTTTCACCCTCCTCACATTTGTGATAGACTTTGGCATTGCCTGTCCTGCCTCCAAAGAACGAATCTCTTGGGTTGGGGGGAAGGTTGTTCAAAATTGGTAGTTTATTAAGATGATCTAGTTTATTTCCTTCTTCAGCCTGCTAAACTCGCATTCCCACATTTCTACGATATTATAGTCAGAAAGTTTATCAATTTTGGATTTTGTTCTCTCATATCTAATGTGAAGAGTGTCAGAGGGATCCTCCTTCAGTGGTTCTTCCCTTCTGTATGGGTAGCATTTGGGACAGCCATGCCAATAGCATCCATGGAATTCATAGATGTTCTCTCCATCAAACCCGTCTACTTTTAGCCCATTAATTTTGGCTTCTTTGCCCCGTCCTGCATGCTGTATCTTAATTCCACGTTTCTCTTCCTCCCACGTCAACCACTGCAATGCAAAAGCTGATTGAGTGTCAGAAAAACGATATCCACCTTTTGGAATCAAGCCAATTGTATCAGGTTTTAGAAAATTTCTACGGAAAGCTAAGTTGCACGCACTGGCTATAGTTATCGCTTCAAGGAATGGGTCTACGTTGCATTGCTCAAGAAGCAAGGCTCTAAATTTAATACAGGCTTGGGCCAAAATCTCGACATCTGAAATGCAATATTCTAAGATCTCCTTTTGAAAGTCAAATTTGTAATCTTCTGCTACTCGCTCGTCATACCACTTTTCAAAAGCTGAGTGGGACTCTTCAAACATAGAGTCTGGACAGTAATACTCCTTGGCTGGCATAGGGCCTACATAATTTTGATTCGCCAATGTGTTAAAAAGATGTGGGAAATAGCCTTTCTTCTTCTCTGGAGGCAGGTCAAACGCTTTAGGGAGTGCAGAGAGGGACATGGGGAAGTAGCTAAGTGAATCGATAAACCTTACATTATCTACTTCAATTAAGATTGCTTTAGTCCCCCGAGAAGTGACGTTTGGTACAAATTTAGTTTCCTCCATCAAATACTTTAAGATAAACTGAAAGTCAAAGCCCTGCCCATTATGGGCGATCACACATACAGTCTTAAAAGTTTTCCTCACCTGCATGACATAGTCCATAAATTGTTTGACAGGGTCTTCTTTGAATATATTTTGCCGTTCCAAACAAGTTTCACACTCATTTCCGTTGATACATTTAAAACAGTACTGTTGGGACACGCACAAGTTTACTTTATGAATTTTAGTTTCACTATCAGAAGGCAATGACTCATCTTGGCGGGTCTCCAAATCAAAGAATATAAACAAGAAATCGCGGTCCTTCGGAGTTTGCTTATCTACACGCATGAAACACTGGTGGTCAGCCGGTTTATAGTCTTTACAAGTATTACAAAACACCTCTCCACATACGTGGATTGACTTACGTTTAGTTGGAAAAACCAGTTTTTGGCAATTATGGCAAAATTTAATCATTTTACAAACTTGACCACGATGGGCTATCAAACACTGCTCATTTTTAAAGTGGCGACTGCAAAATCGACAAGTGAGGCCTCCATGCTCAAGCTTACATGGAGGAGATATAGAGTGACATGATGTGCATTTATTAGTACATCGATGTTCAAACTTATTGTTGGAAGGGACATGACACGCCTCACAGTAGTAGCTACAAGCAAAACCTGCGGTGAGGCTAGTAATTACATTATAATGGCCATTATGGAAAAGCAAGTTAATTTTAAGGTTAGCATCTTCACTGCCGCCAGAAAAGTATACATCACGGCCTTTCGAGCTGTAGTTATAAACAGTTATTCTGTACTTTTTAAGATGGGCTTGAAGCTTCTCAAGCTCAGGAATGCCTGCGCCTTCCTCTGGGATCTCTACCCTCGCCTTTGCAATTAATTTTTTTGCTTTACAGGTTTGCCTAAGGCCTTTATCCTTTCGGATAAGTTCCAGTTGGGGGTCATTCTTCGCATACGCTTTTGCCACTACCAAAGCCCTGGGGAGACATAAATTATCTTTGTTTTTTATGACAACGATCCCCTGCCTCGCCTTACACTCTTCTTCAAAAGTATTGTAAAATCCAGGGCGTTTTCTACCACGACCTACAGGCACGTTGACTCTCACCACATCAACTCTAAATGTATCAGTTGATTTAATATTTTCAGTGTTTGATTGGACAATCCCTCCAAACACACTCCACAGTACGTCACTGTTAACTTCAGAAGCCGGACGTAGAACTACATACCCTGACTCTTTTGTTTTTAAATTAATGCTATCTAATGTAAAGCCAAGATAATCATTAGGATGGCATTCGGATTTCGCTCTCTCGACTATTTGAGCAAACCCTTGTCTAAGCCAATCAAATTCAGACGTTCCAGCTGGGGGGTTTGTAAACTTAAAAATAGTTTTAAGACCATACAGTCTGAATTTGTTGATGTACGTCTGGTCTTCGCTAATAAAATGAATTGGTTCAGTCATATTTTTAGAACCCATTTTAGAAGACGATTCCATTTTTATAAAAATATTAAGCTTATTATGAAGTGAAAATGGGATTTTTATAATAAAAGTGAGGTTATGTTACCCGCACGTCTGTACAGTACCACGTCTGAGACTAAAGCAACTGAGCTGATAACTATAACTTTATAAAAAATCACTAAGGGACCACTCTGGTATTACTATATGTACAGTAAAAGTACAATCAAAAGTGAGGTTATGTTACGCAAGACCAACACGTCTGTACAGTATCACGTCTGGAAAGACACTGAAACAATAGAGATGATAGCTCTGGTTTTATAGGGGTTCAGCAGGCCCCTGTATACTGTATACTGTAATTTTTACTAATAAATTACTAAAGTGCAGTGTAAGGTTATGTTACGCAAGACCAACACGTCTGTACAGTATCACGTCTGAAACCAAACTAAGCCAATAGAGCTGATAGCCCTGGTATTATAGAGACTTACTAAGGACTCGCTCTGGTATTACTATATGTACAGTAAAAGTACAATCAAAAGTGAGGTTATGTTACACAAGATTGGCACGTCTGTACAGTACCACGTCTGAAACTAAAACAATAAAGATGACAACTATAACTTTATAGAAAAGTCACTAAAGGCTCACTCCGGTATTACTATTCTACAGTAAAAGTACAGTAAAAAGTAAGGTTATATTACTCAAGACCGACACTACTGTACAGTACCACGTCTGAGACTAAACCAATAAAGCTGGTTATTATAGAGGCTCACTAAAGGCTCACTCAAGTTTTACTAATATATTTGATACAGTAAAAGTGAGGTTATGTAACGTAAGACCTGCACGTCTGAACAGTATCACGTCTAAAACTGAACCAATAAAGCTGGTTATTGTGGTTTTATAGAGCCTCACTAAAGGTTCACTCAAGTTTTACTAATTTGATACAGTAAAAATGAGGTTATGTTATCAACACGTCTGTACAGTATCACGTCTGAGACTGAAGCAATAGAGCTGATAACTATAACTTTATAGAAAATCACTAAAGGACCACTCTGGTATTACTATATGTACAGTAAAAGTACAATCAAAAGTGAGGTTATGTTACACAAGACCAGCTGAGTTACATTATAAACTGCTATATATTCCCCCTTCAATAAAATTGTACTAGACAGGCCTGTAGGCCTCTGTCTGTTATTTTATGATGTTTTTATTTTTTAATATGTCTGACCTTGACCACTACACTCTTCTTAGTCTCAACAAATACTTAGAGACTCAAAGGAACAGTCATACACCAGCAGGGGATAAAAAATTAATAGTTGTATGTTTTTTTTATTTTTCACAGTTGTGACCTTGAATCTGGGAAGTGATGCTTAGCATTTTATTACATACTAACACTACACATATACACATACCAAGTTTAAAGAAAATCCATAGTGCCATTCTCAAGATAAAAAATAAAACTTTTTTGCGCCTTCATTTTTTGGATACCTTGTGCCATGCATTTTTAAATACCAACTAAGTGTACACACATACCAAGTATGAAGTTAATACATGAAGCCATTCCTAAGATATGATTTTTCAAAGTTTTGCCCCTTCATTGCCCCCTTCATTTTTTGGATGCAACCCGCAACATTTTGGTTAATTTTGTTATTTTAGGGTACCTACCCCCCAGGGGCACCTCTACTGCGTAGAAGGTGGTTTTTTGAGGTCCCCGGACCCCTAGGACACACCATTTTCGAGATATTTGCGTTTTTTAGATTTTTAAGCCAAAATGTTCATGTTTTTCACTTTATATAGTATAATATGCACTTTATTTGGGTGTTGTACATCATTTTACATATTCTAAACTTTATATAGTATTGTGTACACTTTATATAGTATGACCCCAGCAATCCATATGGTCTTGTTCCCCATGATGACGTCACAGAAAAACGGCTGACGATTGGCGCGAAAATTAGGCAAAATTGGCGCAAACACCGCGATGACGTCACAAAAAAACAGTCAAAATTGGCGCGGACATGGACGTCGCCATGACGTCACAGAAAAAACAGCTGGCGTCGCCATGACGTCACAAAAAACAGCTGACGTCGCCGATGACGTCACAAAAAAAGCGCCGCCGATGACGTCACAAAAAAAAAAACGCCGCCATCTTAGTGACGTCACAGGAAAATTGGCGCGAAAATACATGGGCGCCGCCATCTTGGTTCTCGTTCCCCGGGATACCTACTTGGTCCTCAAGTGCCCGGCATTACTACTATCATTTTCTTTCTCAAATAGAATTTCTATATTAAAAACAAATACTACAATTTTTATTTTATTTATTTCACCGGAAATAGCATATAGGTACAATTTTTCTAGAGACCGTTGTATTTAACCACAACGGGCTTTGTTCCTAGTTTAAAATAAGTGTCCATGTGTCAAAGTAGATGACAAATTTCGGTTACGTCCTGTTGAACTTAGACTTGTAGTAGTACCTTTAGGATTAATAAAATATTTACTAAACAATTAAAATATATATTTTTATTTCATTATTATTAGAGCTCTAGAGTTTTTTTAAAGTAGCATAATCATAAAGGTTCAAATAAGTGAGAATATGAAATATAAAGAAAAATTCCGTTATTCTAGCAGATATCTATTTTTTTATATTTAAAACCATATTTGAAAACCGAGTCCAATTGGTTAACCAGTTGTAATTTCCCTAAACTTATTGGAAAACTGACGTAGCTTTGAACTAATATTAATGAAAACTGAAATTCCAACTTTTTAACTAGTTGAATCAAAGGTTGAATATTTACTAATAGCTATTAAAATAAACGAATGTTTTCTGAAATTTTGCCAATTGAAGCTTTTGGCATGTTCAGGTATGTGGCAAAAGATTATTGTGCCTACAACTGAAGGAAACGTAGCCAAGATATAATTTATTATCAAAGCATTACTATGGGACAGGGCCTTCCAGGGGAGATGACTACTCAACAGCCTTACATAGACTGGGACGGTGGCGACGTCCTGTAATCCACCTACTTGGAGGTCACGAATTGTGGATAGTTATGAGCGATGGCTTGTGGATGCAATATTCCCTGGTGGGGATTAACGTCCACACTAGTGAATATTAGTTCTTCCATAAAGACCATCCTCATAATTAGACCAATTCGTATATATGTGGTCAAAATTGTGGTTCGGATCCCACGTTAAACTGTAGGTCCCTAGATACCATAGGGTGTTGGGCTATGAATTAACAGTCCTGCCTAAGGAGAATGGCGGCCGTAGTCAGTAACAAGACTACAAAATAGCACCACAATCATCCTACACTCATCATATGAATTATTCAGGTTTAAAATACCCACTATGTGAGGTCCTTGTCCCAAAATAGTAATATAGTGATTATCCCGTCTGTTACTAGCGATTTTTATTTCATTTGTTTTGAAATAATATTTCGTCTCTTTTATCGCTACTGTGCCCTGTCCACGTATAGGCTAGACTATGTGGGGCATGTGCACATATAGGCACAAAAAGCTGACGTCAGTATTTTGTATGGTTTTTAGAAAACATATAGAAATGTGTTAGTTTCAGTAAAAATTTTTTAAAACAATCTTGTTTAAAGTTATATATATAAAAAAAAAAAAATTTGAAGAAAAACTATCAATCGTGGAATAAAAATTGAAATAATAAATTATAAAATTGAAACATAACTTTACTTGATTTTATCAACATTTTTAACCTGAATTATTTATTTTTTTTAGGCCCAAAAATAAGCTTAGAAACAGCCTCAATCCCAGGAAAAATCGAATTTGGTCTAAATTTAAGTTTTTAAATCGTAAATTTTAACATTAGACATTAGTGTAGTAAAATTAGTCGGGAAAAATTAAATAATTTTTGGAAAGCTAATTTCTTTTGAAATGTGTTCTATGGCATCCCCTGACCTTCCTCCGAAAAGTCCCCTGCAATCCCATGTGGGGATCATGCTCAAAAATGAGGGGTTGGCCTATAGGCCTAAGGAGTTAAAATATATTTTGATATTAAGCATACTAAATTTGAATAAGTTCCAGAAGGTTTATATATATCAAATTAAAGGTCTTAAAATGTATAGCACAATGCCGTAAACCCGACCTAAATATAACGGCCGAGAGTTAAATGGCAGACGTTCAAAATTTAGAATAAAATATTTCTATCAAAACTTTGAAATGCAATAACTTCCGCCATATTTGACCTTTTGAGGTCTGGTTTTCGGCACCTTTAAAATTATGTATAGCATGGCTATGGACTAAGAAAAAATTTTCAAAACTCCCTCTTTGGGACGTCCATGTAGAGGGTGGTTCAAGGGTAATATGATGGGCATATGTCAAACTATCAGTATTTGCCAAGGTAATTGTACAAGCAAACGTTTGCCGCAAACCGGACCTCAAAAGGTCAAGTATTTTTAATATTATTACATTTTTAAGCGTTTTGATTAAAATTTGATTTTTATTCTATGTTTGACAGGCTGCCATTTTTGATTCAAGCAACCTTTTGAGATGGGATTTGCGGCATTGAATTCTACTACTTTAGAGCTTTAATTTGATATACATAAACCTATTGGTCGGCGAAAGACTTATTTCTGACTCCACGAGGGCCATCCCATCACTTTTAGGCATGTTGCCCACTGGGGATTTCAGGGGACTTTTCTGAGGGAGGTCAGGGTATGACATAGAACACATTTCAGCAAAAATTGGCTGTACAAAATTTTTTTCATTTTCCAGCCATATTTTGGCTTAATTTTACTACACTATTTATAGGACTAGCTAACCCCAAACCACAAAAGAACATAACATTTCGAAGGCTATATGAAATTAAATTTTTCATGATACTTTTAGAGCAATCAAAACATTTTAAACGTTAACCATGGTAATTACGTAAAAATAAAATATTAAATAAATGTTTGAACTAAACACTTAACTGCTGAGGTCACGATATGAGCCTGTCATCCAACTCTGATCATTTTCCTAGAACTCCATAACACAAAATCTTACCTTAGCTTTAATGAACATCTTAAAACTAACTATTGTTCTTTCTTTTGTTCCAAAATTTCTTGTTCCGTGTAAGTCACAAGACACAAAAATTTGTAAACCAATCAACTCTTTAGATTTACGAATTGTAGGCCTACGTTTTACCTACAATAACAATAGTAAACTGTTGCGGTAATACAAAATGTTAAGGCAATTTTGAATCTCACTGAATACTGTTGGATGTTATAATTTACTCTTGTCTTCGTTAAAATGAACGTTGTCTGACGGTTATTCTGCACCGGCCCTGGGGGACGTAGTGTTTTCATCATAACAAAACAACGCAGCGCAGTACACTCATGTCCATAATCATTTACCGTGGCATCATTTGTGTTGCCAATTGTTGTTCAACACGCCATAGCCTTCTATGTCCCTCAGGGTATTTGATGGCGTGACAGAAGTTAAACTTTCATAGCAATGCTTTTAAGAAAGGGTACAGTAACCAGAACCATTCATATATTTCTGAAAGTGATACAAAAAAATTGTATAAAGAACATTTTAAAACATACCCAACAAAAAATGGAACAATTTTAAATTTAAATCATCGAAGCCTGAAATATCCTAATTAATTTACTATATATTTCGGTTTTTACACCATCTGCAGAACTTTGTGTAAACAAAAACAATGATAGTAGATTAATTTAGTTTTATATTTTTTTATATTAAGCTTCATTGATGATTTTAGTAGGGATCATTATGTGGTCAAATTTATTTGAGGGCTAATGAGTTTTATTTAATTTACACTTTCATTTGCATATAGTAAACTCAAATTCAGCTCATTAAAGGAAGAAAATTAAGTTAAGTAGCCTAGTAAATTAGCAAGATAAGGGTGGACTTTCGATACGATTGACATCCCCACCCTCGAGGAATGAGAGATTCAGTAAACTATGGGACACAAGTATGAACGATACTGTACGGTTTCATTTCCACCTGTTAACAGTTACAAATGTTTAAACAGTGCGTGGTCTTATAAATACGTCGTTTGGCCATAAGTTTAGTTTTGTCGGCTAAGTTACTGTAACATTAAAAACATCATGATGGATAACATTTTTTATGCATTCTATTTATATACCTTGTAAATGAATTAAAAACACAAAAAGGAATCTTATTAAGGAATCTTGGTTTGTTTTCTAAACAAACATAGCTTCCTCCAAGTTCTCCATCTAAGTTTTAATGAGGACGGAGCAGGATGTGTGGAGAACTCTCAACGGTCTTCTGACCTCGTGCATAAATACATTTCTTAAAACAACTGAACACAGCACATTTTAAAGATGTATGAGGGGGATTTAACCCTTAAAACATCACCAAAACACTTTTCAATGAACTCTCCATACTTTTGTTTATTTATTAAATTAAAATTCATGTGATTTTTTTATAAACTAAAAAAATGAATAAATTTACAGATTTTATCATAAAAAACACAAAACATTCGAGTTAATTATTATTCTAATATTATCTCCTGTACTTCCAGTAAGGTATTTAAAAAATCACAATAAATAGTAATAATAAAATAAATAATTTATGAATAATCAACTTTAGCAACATTAATAACAAAATTACAACTTAATGGAGTTGTTCTACAAATACATGTGTTATTATTTCTTGCAATGTATGAGACGCAAGTACCTAATGCAATTGGATGCTAGTACCCGTCTCTAAGGGATGAAGATAACGACCTCATAAATTTATGAGTTTGACCACGACACGCTCACTCCTAGTCTAATTCATCCCTCGGGACATCGTGGAGTAGGAGATAGTCATAAGAAGAAATTACTTTTATAAAACTCTCCACCTTTTAACTCATTAAAACATGTTGGATTTTTATCTTAAACGTTCTAAAAATATATTGGATACTATTTTTGCATTAAAAGCGCTGCTGTTAAAAATATTTAATTTGCAGTAAATGCTTGAGGAATACATACAAAAACCTTATTCTTCCTTGTGTAAAAAGTATTTATAAAAATCAAAATTAATATCGATTCTATAAAAATTTTTTAGTTCTATTCCAGATATTGAAATTAAAAACCAAATCAACCGTCTATTTTATTGATTTAAAATAAGTAGCCTAATTTTGACTAGGTTAATTTTGATGTAGGTGAATAACAGTTCTAAGTAGAAACAAGTGGGTTTGGCAATTAAACAATGTTAAATTATTATCTATACTTATTTATTACGCTAAGGGGGTTTTTTGTGTAGAGAACTCCTCCTATAATTCTCAACCGATTTTCAAGTTTTTGGTTTCGTTTGATAGGCCTTGGTCTGTAGTTGTTTCCGGAAAAAATGGATGAGAATTGGAGGTAAAATAAGGACTCTATTCAAAAATTAAATTTAAAAATTCCAGATTAGATTAACATTGAGATTGGTTTGAGCATTGTAAACATCTGTTAAAGTTCAGCTGTAGGTTTGGTGATCACTGATATTCACAATATTGGATTGGTCAGATGTCATTGATTTAGAACTAAATGTAACTTTTGTATTGTATCAAAATAAATTGCTGGTCGACACCTTTATAATCTCCTCAAAGAACCAAACAACAACGAAGTATACAAAAACCTACCCAGATCAGTCGCATCATTCGCCTCAAGAGCCAGAACAGGACATCTAGTAACCCAATCCTCTCTTTTCCGTTTTAATCTCACTGAGTCACCCCTGTTTCTCGTTTGTCAGTCAGAGGAAGAGACCCTAGAACACATCCTCCTACACTGTACCAGCAAGATAGATGCAAGAGATGAGCTGGAAAGAACACTCCAACCAAACTGCTCTCTCAAAAGAATCCTAACCGAGCCCAACTGTTGGAAACTAGCAAGCCATGTATATGAGAGACACCGTGCGGTCAGCATCACCTGGAGCTGGAAGCACGCACCAAGAAGTAAAAAAGTAAAATAAATTGCTCGATGTTGAGCAACACATAGACTAGTTAGAGTATAAATATAAGAAAAATCTCTTATTAATTACTTTTACTTTCTAAAATTTATATAGATTTAATTATATATTTTCTTTTTATATAAATATAACATTATTAATAAAAATTTGACAAAACGATGGACTTCAATGGTGTTATAAAGAGTTAAAATAACCCACTACGTTCAACAATGAATGTATAAATGATAATTTAAAAACCTCACCTCAGGGATGAGATTTTGATTTTTTTTTTTTCTTTCATGGAGTGAAACATTTTTTTATTTGCTTTTTACTTATCTTAGGTTGCAACTAACATATGACTTTATTATTAAATATTCATTTTAAAAACCAATTAAAACTATTTTGATTAAAAATTTGGATGAATATATTTATTAAAATTAAAATTAGGTCGTAAATATTAAAGTGACACCAATTTTTTTAATCTCCTGTGAAAACATTGTTTTTTAATAATTTTCTCCCAGGATATAAACTATATTGTAAAATTATGTATATATGTTTAAAATACACGTCCAAACAAAAAATGCAATTTTCTTTGTAAAATATAAAATTTCTATTTACATTAAATGTGGTGTTGAGGTAGAAAAGTTGAATTTAAAAGTCTTTAAAAATAACAATGATACAATAAGATGAAAAGGGATGAAATAAGACATGTGACATGTGACCTCGTTATAAACAAAACATACTCAAAGAGCCGATTTTACAATCCATTATTTTTTCATGAATATATGTATATTCATTCCGAGATTCTAATATAATGTTTTTTTGTTGTAATGTTATTAATTACTAATTACACTATATATATTTTTTTTCTGAAATTGTGGTTTAGTTTTCTGAAAAGGATTTCTGTGACTCATTTTCAATGAAAACTGTCAACATATATTGTTATGAATCCTGTAACTTTTATATATTATCTATTGCCGCTTTGTATTATATTATTTTTTCATCAATAAAATTAAATTCATAAAAACAGTAGTAATAGTGTTTTAACAGCATCAAAATACATTATTAAAACACTTTGTAAAGGTAAAATGAATAATTATAATTTAAGTTGAGAGTAGTTTGTTGACTTTTGGGAATAATAGTGGATGAAACGAGTAAATATTTAACACTGCCACAATGCTTATAAATCATTCCACTACCCCCCCCCCTCACCACACCCCCTGACCGGTATTACCGATGTCATACTCTCGCTTGCGTGTCAATGACATCCATAACATGTTGGAAGCACGCGACTAAATGTTGACCATCAAAGATAAAGTAATAGATCAATAAGCTATCAAACAATTGCGCATGCCATAAGTACAACGTAACAGCTGATGATGAAGTCATTTACTGTATGTCTGTTGCGCTCAAATCGGCGGGTATTTTGCAAAAAGTTAATTGTGTTCATGGCAAATAACATGTTATCATTTGGTTATTACTTTATTACCGTATATGTGATGTTTAGTAGGCCATATTCTTTATGAAATGTATATGAAAACTTATTTTATGACGTAATAGTAAGCCTTTATGCTGCTACAAGTAAATGTTTTGTTGGGAGAGAGAAGACTGTTTTAAAGTACAGGTGTACCTCTGGCTGTAGAAAGCATACAATAGTATTTAAAAGGATCTATAAATCTCTATTTTATCTATTTTTTGTTTGATTGTTTGTAAAGAAACAAATTCAATGAAAAATTCTAATTTTAGATATTCTAGCGATTTCTTATATATGAGGTGAGCGTGACAGCGAGTGAGCGTATCGAACGAGCTTAGTTACCTAAAAAATCCAATCGCGAAGCCATGACAGAAACAGCTACTAAATAATAAAAATCAAACACACATTACTTACAACTTTTTTGTATATTGTTTAAATTATTAAGGCCTAGTTGTTACACTTGTGTATTTTAGAAAATGTATCACTTTTAGAAAAGTTATAGGAAAATATATTTTAATTTTTATCATCGAAATTACTAGTACTTTGTGGAAAACAATCTTTAACTCAACTGAAAACATAAAGTTGAATCCTCCACAGAGGACTCGGCATTACCAACCAGATGGGGGATCAGAAGCGAGTCTCCAGGGTCAAAACTTCAGCACCGGAACTACAAATAACCCCGGTGTGCTTTAAAAAACTTTTCCATAACCACGTGATTGAAATTTGCTGATTAATATAAATATGCCATAACCTACTTAAAATATAGTACAAATGCCATTAGTGTATGTTTTCTTTTGGGTGTGGTTCCTTAATATGCTTAAACTAAAATATTAACGGTAAACATTAATTGACACAGTGAAATTTGTTTTTATTTTTTTTTTATAGAAGTAAATTGACCTTAAAAAAGGGACTAAGGGGATATAGCCTGCCTAGTCAAGTGACCACTGTGATAACTACAAGAATACGTTTAGCAATTTACACGACCATTCTGGGTCAAAAATTCATCGTGCTGTGCTTTACCTGCTTCCATTTTTGCCTTTATTTTAAGTCCGTAAAATTGGGAGGGATTTTTAATTAAAGAAAAAGACTTGGGCTCTTTGATTAACTTTTTCATTTTTTATATATTTTGAATCCATATGGAGCTATAATTGCTTAGCTTAATATGGATGTAAAATATTAAAAAATGCGAATCAAATATCTGAGGACTTTTTCATTTCAAACACCTCTTCCACTTTTATCGGCCTTCAAATGAAGGCCCAAAATGGGAGCAGGTGAATCATTGCATGGAATTCTGACAGAAGCTCTTTAGCCCCATCTTAAGTAATGTAATAAATTTAATGTTTAACCTTGTTTGTTCTAAAGATTTACCGAGAAATGTTATCTTAAAGTGATAGGACAGGATTGATTGGTTTCCGTTTACATATTAGCATAAATTATCATTTATATGCACTAGCTGTTGGCCAGCATGCTTTGCTATGCCAACCTCGGGAATTATTTGCACTACAGGTTTAGCTCGTTCGATGCGCTTAATTGCTTTAAGTCTGTAATAGCCTTTAGTTCGTTTGCTGCACTCACTCAACGGCACGCCTAGCTCATTCGCTACGCTCACTTGCCGCAAGTCTATAATTTCCTTCCGTTTTTATAAAAAAATCTTTTGAGAACAGTTGTTTTAACATTTCAACTTATTAGTACATCTTTATAATGTACAGTTCTATAAAATTATCTTGCTCATAAGAATAACATTTAAACTTGCAAGACCACTGGGGAAAAGCACTAGAGCAAATGAAACACTGGATAAGCCAATCTTTCTCTTTCGTAAATAAATTGTGGTTATACAAAATGTCAGGTTAATTGGTACATTAGTATTCAAGCCCATTCAAGACACACAAAGACACAAAGACTCATACATTCATTTTTATATCGTTTTTATACATATAGATAGATTATATTTTAGATCATAAATTTATTCCGTGTTTTGTGATGAGTAAATGAAGTAAATGGATTGATAATGAATAAATGAATAAATGAATAAATGATTTATTTCCTCAAAGAACAAGTACAAGTAACAAAATTGTAAATTAAACTCTAAGGTATTTCCAAACACAAGATAACAATCTGTTACAATAAAGAAAATATAAAATTCCAAGAGGAAAATAGGGTCCCAAAGGCAACGCCTGATTAGGGATTCCATCAACTAAAATTAACATTAAAGATAAGAGTTCATGGTTCGGTGGCAGACTCTAAACCTAAACATAATTAATGGTCCCAAATTTTATTAAATTATAGTTACATTTTATGGCTATAAAACGAAAAAAATAAATCTAAACTTATCCTTCGTGAATTTCAAAATAACAGAATCCACAAATGTGAAAACAGTTTTTTTTTATAAAATGGTTGGTTTACAATCTACTAAACTAAAACATTAAAATATATAATAATTTTTTCAATTAACAGCATTATTATACCATATTATACTGATATATTAAAGAATCATAATTTATTACAACTAATTTATTGAACAGTGGTAAAAAGGTCTTCCACAACGCTTCTGTCCATGTTTATAAGCCAAGTTTTAACACTCGAAAGAAATTTATTTAATTTCTTAATGTTTTTTATGTTCTGTGGTAATTTATTAAAAAGTCTAGGAGCTGTGTAGTTAAATGTTTTTTTGTAATATGTTACATTTGGTTTTGGAACTCTAAAATGACAAGCATTTCTAAGACCTTGTCTGTAAAAATTAACATCTGAAGGTAAATTGCCACTTGTTAAGTAAAAAGCTTTTAAAACTTTAAAAATGTAAATGCAACGTAATGGCAAAATTTTCAAACAAACAAAACATGGATGAGATGGCTCTCTTGAGCTTTTCCCCAGAATTAATCTTATGTACCACTTTTGAGTGTTTTCCACAGGTCTTATTGTTGATTTGTATGTCCCACCCCAAGATATTATGGCATATTCCAACCTACTATTAACCAAAGCAAAGTATAAACAACGCAAAGTTTGGATTGGGCAAATGTCTCGCAGGTAGTAAAAAAGTCTAATCCCTGACATGAGTTTAGATTTTAATTTAATAATGTGTGTTTTCCAGCTTAATTCACTATCCAAGATTACACCCAAATATTTTACTTCTCTGATTCCCTTAATTTCCGAGCAATTTGCACAAGTTTTAAGCTTATTTAAACAATTTAAACATTTATACATAATTTGATTGTTGAATTCAATAACTCCCCTTAAACTAAAATTAATGCAGTTAGTTTTCTGAGTGCTGAGAACCAATTTATTTTTACAAAACCACCACTTCAAATTGTCCAGATCAATTAAAATTTTTCTTTCAGATTCATCCCATGTATCACTTATATAACAGAGGGCCGTGTCATCCGCAAATACGGTGATTTGGCCATTTAACGAAGCATTGCAAAGGTCATTTACATATATAAGAAACAAAGTCGCCCCTAATACCGATCCCTGGGGGACCCCATGCCTGATCACACCCATTTCACTCAAAACATCGTTGATTTTTACACATTGTCTTCTGTTGCTTAAGTAGCTGGTAAACCAAGCATGTGCTACCCCACGAACCCCACAATCGTATAATTTTTCTAGTAAAATGGTATGGTTGACGGTATCAAAAGCCTTTTGTATATCAAGGAAAAGCCCACTCACACATTTACTACTATTAATCCCTTCATTTATTTTGTTGATAAAATCTAAAAGAGCCCGTTCTGTGTTCATTCCCACCCTAAACCCATACTGATTGACACTAAAAAAATTTATTCTATTCAAAAAGTTAAGAAGTTTTTCTTTCATAAGTTTTTCTATAATTTTGGAAAAAGTTGAAATTAATGAAATTGGACGAAAGTTAGAACAAATGTTGGGAGAGTTACCTTTATAAATTGGTACTACAACAGCCTTTTTTAAACAGTCTGGAAAAATTCCAGTGCTAAAGCTTAAATTTATAATATATGTAAATACTTCAACAATTCTTGGACAGATACGCTTAACTAAAAATGAGTTCAAACCATCAATCCCAGGTGATTTTCCATTTTTCAAGGATTTAACTACTCTTGAAATATCCTCACAGCAAACCGGCCCTAACAACAAGGATGATCTCTCCTGAACATGTGTAAAATTATTTTTGAACTGAAAATCGTCAAAACCATCCGGCAGTGAGTTATTTTCTATTATTTGATCAGCTACTGAAAGAAAAAAATCATTGAATTCGTTAGCTACAATTTCCGAGTTTGAAACCATTTCATTGCCGATCTGTAAACAAAATTTATCATCCCTGTTGCTCTGACCAGTCATATTCTTAATTGTATTCCATGTAGCTTTATGATTACCAATATTGTTTTCAAGTTTGTTTTTATAATAATTTGATTTGGTTAATTCGATTCTATGCTTCAAATTGTTTTTAAAAGAATTATAGTACACTCTAAATCTATCATTTATTGGTCGGTGCTTTATTTTTTTATATAAACTATTCCTTTTTCTTATCTGACTACAAATATAATCGTTCATCCAAGGCTTTAATTTGCGATTTGCACTATTTATTGTAGTTACTATTTTACACTGCTCAATACAATATTTTATTTTAGCTTCAAATAAATCATAAGCCAAAGAAGCATTATCCTGCCTATAGATATCAGACCAGTCCACATTAGCCAACATATCGTCCAGCTTATCGTAACTGATAACAGCACGAGTAGCCGCGGCGGGCTCGGCGGCAGGGCGGCCGGCCGACCGTAGCCGCAACGACGTCATGTAGTGGTCGGTCACGTCGGCCTCCATCACCGCCGCCTCCACCGCACACGGCCGCTTGTCTCTACATGACATCCTCAAGTAGACATGATCGATACACGATCGTGTCGTAGCAGTTACTCTTGTCGGTTGCGTTATCAGCGTTTCAAACCCATAACCAGCCATCATTAATTTATAATTGTCAACATCGTTATCATCTGTCTTTACTAAATCTACATTTATATCCCCCATTACAATACAATTTTTAATATTTTTGTCATTATCATTTAAATAAGTATTAAATTCATTTATAAAATGCGTTATTGTACAACTATGTAGCCGATAAATAGCAAATAAAATAAAATCATATCCTGAAAAATTAATTTGTAAAACTAAAATATCAGCTGATTTTAACTGTAACTGCTCACTATGTTTAATAACTACAGAATTCTTTATATATACAGCAACCCCACCAGCACGATAACTCTCGTTAGAACATAAAAACAAATCATAACTAGGCAATTTATAAAACATGGCTTCTTCTTTACCAATCCAAATTTCACTAAGTATTATTATTTCTGGATACTCAACTAATACGCTCAGCTCGGCTATAAAACGATCAAAATTTTTGCGCATACTGCGAATATTTTGATGTATCACATAAAAACTAGTTCCTTCCATTATTTAAAATAACTTAATCTTATGAGATTTAAATAGCACAAAATACACATTTCAAATAACAAACTTATGAGAGAAAATAACTGCAATAATTTATTTATACAATATGAATGACTCAATTTACTGATATGCAAAAGATAGATTTGTAAGTTTCATGATATACTAATTATACCAGTCAATGTATGAAGTTAAACACCCTTTCGATGTGACGGTGACAATTTACAGTTGGTCGAAGTCGGCTGCAGATTTGATCTCGATCGCCGGCGAGCCTTCGGTGACGCGCATGAGGATGTTGCCGCCCCGGAGCCACAGATATTTTATATTACGCGACTTCTTCACCTCACGAGCTTGTCCAAGGAGTCGTCTTCTTGCTGGAGATAGGGACTCGTTCACAAAAATCGGTTTATCAACTGCAAGTCCAATATGCCTCGTAGAGAAATCACGTTTTTTCTCACACCTTTTGGTTATTAAAAGTTCTTTATCAATACGGCGCACGAATTTGACAATAATGCCACGTGGTCGAGATGCATTGTCCTTACTGCCGACGCGATGGCATGCGTCAATCATTTCATCGGTAATGCTTACATTTAAAGCCTTCCCAACGTCTTTTACGATTTGAATCACCGACTCATTATTTACTTCCGGAATGCCCTGTAGTTCAACACAGTTCCTCCGCGAGTACTGCTCCAAATCGTCAACCTTTTTTTCCAGATTAATCACTTTGTCCTTTAAAAATTTGTTTTCAGATTTTAGCTCATCTATTACTTTCACAAAGTTTTCAATTTTTTCAATCCCGCTCTGCAAAGTTTCAGTGTTTTCTTCGAGTTTACTATGCAGTAAACCGTACGACTCATTAAAATCACTCACGTTTTTTCTTTGTTCATCTCTTATTTCACTCAGCGCCTTCATAATGTCCTCTAAAGTTATCGTACCTTCTTGTGCACTAGTGTTCAGATGCATACTTTTCCGCCGCACTAAGCCGCACGGTTCACACCTCCAAACGGCGTTCTGCTCCTCCAAATACGCCAAATCCGCTGGAGCCATTTTAACACATTTTGCGTGAAATAATTTTGCACAGTCACTGCACGTTAGTTTTGTCTGATTTTTTTTGATAGCAGATAAACACACTTGGCAATTAGACATAATTAAAAAATATATACAAAGTTTCAAGTTGTTACTAAATATATTAAATAGCGCGGGACACGAGGACAAGCAACGATAGCCACTACTACACGGGAACACAGATAAGATAACCACACCGCGATACGTCCGCTCCGTTTGAACTCTGACTCATGACTGAAGCTTGAGGAAATGGACAGTATCATGAACAGTATCACACACAGTGTGATAATGTGTATTGATAAACAGTGCTTGAAATGACCAGCGGTTTTGAGACTTTTTTAAATCGTTATTTTTTACACTAGAATTTTTTTAAGGAGTTATTTTTTTTAGACTATGACACTAGTTGACACCTTTGTGTAAAAAATAAAGAATATGTTCAGTGTAAAATGAAATATTTATAAAAAATGTGATCCACATTCTTCATAAGATTTCTGAGTTTTCTTATAAATTTTAAACATATAATGTGTCATAAGTCATAAAATTAAAGTGACTTCATTATATTTAATCTAGTTTTTATGGCAATTAAATGTATTGATTTTGTATTTATTTAGGTGGTTTTAATAGTGGATAGTAATTCCAAAGACTTACAATTAATACTTAAAAAATAGTTAACATTATAGAGGAATGAACCACTTCATAAGATGTCGGTGAATGTGTATGACAAAAAGTGTATGATTTTCAAATTGAAGCTACTAGTTAATAAACTATTTCGCACCAACGTCCAGTTGCATTATATGATTGGACCTCTAACAGAATGGAGCCCGGCTGGAATGCAATTAGCCGAGCGTTTCTGTGGAACAAGGCTTCCTGGGGAGGGCCACCGTCATGGCTCTGCACTGATGCATCTGTTGCAAATGACTTGATGCATCTGTTCTGTCCAACCGTGTGTGGCTCTATTGAAAGTCGTTATTTCTCAGGCTCTATACGTACTACTATGAATTTTATTTGGTTTTTTCGTTTGTAAAAAAAACACAAAATATTTAATGTGTCTACCAATATTGAGGTTCACGTTTGGTAATCAGTACGCAGTATTCATTCGAAGATATTTTGGTTCTGAGAGAGTATTGAGGTATGGAATGAAAGCGAAAAAAACTTTTTGCCTAACATTATCCGCGTGTTTTTTTACTTTAAAAATTACAAAAACTTTTTCAATAATAATTTTTTAAACTCACGTAAGGGTTATATGTAACAAAATACATTATTTTTAACAAATAAAATCATTAAAATGACTTACTATATAAATAAGAGCAAATGATACTTAAGATAACCAATAATGTATATTTTAAAATTAAACTAAAGAACTTTTTTTTCTTTCATTTGTAGCACATACTGTGCATATTATTTGTGCACTATGAATAAATGTTGAGGTACTTACTCATATAATTGATTTAAAAGTTAAAGAGATTAAATTTTTTTTGAAAATTTGTAATAAATGCTTGATAAAACTTAGTAGGAAATAAACGTGCTATGTTAAAACGGAGATTGTATATTTTTTTAAAGATATCCAAATAAAGAAATCATAATCTACTACACTACACAAACACAGAGTGACATAAAGTGTGAGATTTAGGTACATGCACACTTTAGGGTATGTGTAGAGTGTTACACTAATGGACCAGCAGATAAAAACCTAATCGAAAAAGTCTGAAATTTAAGTTGAATAAAAGGCTTTACGAATCAAACAGTATATAGTTAGAATAGAATCAATAGAGGATTAAAATAACTTTCCTAGTTTTATTAAGTAACCTGTTAAAGTAAGTTTTACAGAAAAAATATTCTCTTTTGAAGGAACAGCAAATACACAGTAGCTCCTTTGTCTAGTAAAAATTGTAAGGCGCGGAATTGTCATAAACCTATTTACACAAACTGACGGAAACAAATCACTCTATCCGTACAATTCCTTAGTTGCATCTGAATGTGTTTGGGAGATATGTTAGCTTTGTTTGTTTTGCACATTTTAATATACGACAAACTGTATTTTAATTTTTACATCAAAGTACAATTACGATTCTACCTTTGTAAGACTGTTTTCTGATGGTCAATCGCATACTCATACCTGAAACAGAATAACAATAGTTGATTCAAGAGGTAAATATATACCTATCAATGAGTAAATATACAGCAGAGAATTCGTAATAAGAATGTATAAAATTTGAAGAATAAGATAAGCAATTCAGAATAATATGGATACTATGTTTTGCTTAGGGTTTTAAAACATAATAATTATGTTTATGTTAATTATGTTTATGTTAATTATGTTTATGTTAATTATGTTTATGTTAATTATGTTTATTGTTCAATATTTAGATTACACATAGGTATTATAAGGATGCTTTTAATATTTTTTTTGCAAAATATTTTTAAAGTATTAAAAGTATTATGAGGTTATGGCACCTTACTTTTAGAAATGGAATTATATTGTTTCCATGTTTTAAAATAATGAATTAATGTGATGAAGAATCAATAAATGTACATATGAAAACCATGCCAGTGTTTATTATATATATATATATATATATATATATATATATATATATATATATATATATATATATATATATATTTTACATCTTTAGAATCTATAAAAAGTTACAGATACATACAATGAAACCGTTATTGAATCGTTAACAAACAATAAAAAATGTACTTAACAATATTAATAGTATTAATTACTTAAAACATCGATAACGGCTAATTATCTTTTAAGACGACCATAATTTAATAGCAATCGAGTCTTAAATTACAAAAAGTATTATTTGAGCAATATTGAAGTACCGTAGGTCATGTAATCAAAGTGTACGCATGCGGTGTTCTGTATCGAAGTAATTTAATCAAGGTAAAGGAAATAGTGAACTGTTGTGTCGTTGGTAGAACTCTTACATGACTGAAAACCCATTCAGTGTAAAGAAGATATGTGAAATGTGTGTTTGGAAGCAATGTCTGTAATGCGAATTCACCTAAAGTTTTTATCTATTTTTCACATGCGCATTCCTTTTGAGAATTATTCTTGTGAATCTTATTACGTGTTAATAGTTACAACATTACATGTTTTTATATGTATGTTAAACTTTATAATATGTTATGCATATGTGTTAAGGCTGCAATAGAGCATGTTCTAGTGAATTTCTAAATACATTAGTGATTTAAATGGTTTTGTATTTTTTACTAGTCTTGTAAATGTAATAACATTTCCTTAAGAAAGCCCTTTTTGAATATAAAGTGTGTGTAAAAATAAAAAAAGGTGTTAAAAAAATTATTTGTAGCAATTAGATAACAATAACTGTCCATATAACGTTTTGACAACAAACTGAAACGGATCATACATTTTTTAGAGCTTTTAAAATTAGATTACATACAAAAAATATTTCAAAAGTAAAAAATATGTAGAATCATAGGAAATATATTTTGTCAATTCATAGCTAGCATTTTATTTAATATTACTCGTATGTTTTATTACAGAGAACAATTTTTCAGTCGACAAAAATCTGCGATTTTTGTCCTTATGAAAAAAGTCTCGAAACACTCTCCTTTTAGACCCTTTACCACAGTTCTAATGAGGGCGCACAAAATATGAGCGTAGAGGAAGTTCTTGTGTAAATATATCCAGCACATGCATAAGTATATCCAATGAAACCCTTATCCTCAAGTTATATTTCGTTCCCAAGCTCATAGTAAAGATTTGGAATGAAAATATATTCCATATTATTTGTTAGAACTTATAAAAAATTTTCGTTTGGAATAAAATACCTCACAGATGATTAATTTTTAATTTTTTTTATCTGCATTACATGTATGTATTACGAAAACGGTCGAATATGTTTAACCTTTGATAAAAAATTTGAAGTAGCCTATTTTTTTTGTGAACACAACTCCTCCCTATATTTTTCTTTTTTTATTTCAATTATATCTTTTAGGGCATGAGCAGTTCTTAGTTAATTTTTCCATAAAATCAACATGGGGAATCATTTGAATTTAATGTAAAGAAAAAACCCTTTGCTTTAAAACCTAAGGATACTTGATAAAAGTAAAATAAAATATATAGAACTACTGCAATGTCAATCCAATTTTCGGCTCATTTAGCTGCACTTGTACCACTAGTAACAACTTTAACATTCCAAGAAATTCAGAAAAATATCACTTTGTAAGGGTTTTTGTTAACAAAAAGGCTCTATAGAACAAATAGGTTAGAGAGAGAGGTGGAGTAGTAGTTGTGGGACCTAGTGACCCTTGGTAACCATAGCGACCGCCATTGATTCCCCTACGGTGACAGCGGTCTTCCGTTAGCTACTAACCTACCTCAACACTACACGTATGTTCTTAGTGAGTCGCCGTTTTAATCTAAGATACCCACCGATAAAAATAAGACAGCTTCTTTAAAATAGTATTAGCAAGTGTAAACTAACAAAACTTTTGTCTTTGATAGTTTATTTTATTTTTAAAAGTAATAGTCCGTTTTGTAATGTAATCAACAATTAAACATGGAGACGTTAGAACACATTGCAGAAGCACCGACAGTGTAGGGGTGATGGTGGGGGAGGGGCAGGACGCTAGGCCGGTTGCCATGGTGATGATATCATCGATTAGGCGCCGTCCGCCGCGGTGCGGCACGCAGCTCTCACCTGTTGATATCGCCCGTTATCACCTGCCTACTCGGGCACGGTTTATTTAATACCAGCTGAACACATATTTTAGGAAAGGGCGAAAAATTTAGTATGACAAAAGTTTCATAATTAGGGTAGTCCCTTTCATCAACTCGCTAGCCTGGCTCTATAAGGTAGGTATCGAAAAAGTTTTATAATAAAATAACCTAAGCATTTTCAAAGAGAGTAGGGTGAAGTCCTGAAGGAATCTCTAAAACTAAAATGGACCTCTATCTGTAGCTCATATTCTTATAAAATGTCAAGGTGATCAATCGAAAAATGTCTACGAATTCCCCTGTTTCAGACGGTGGTTTTGATCATTAAAAATATGCTTTGTTGTAGATTTAGGTTGGATCTAGCGCCCTCATACCTAATATATTAGTAAAATAAATCGTATTTTTATAAAAAAAAAAACCTTACAAATAAGGAAAAACTTTACACCTTTCTGTCTTTGCTACATTTTAAAACTTTTTAAGTATAAGAGCTCTAATGTAATTATTCAACTAAATGATCAGTAAGTAAAAAAATATGTTGAAAATTGGTGCTTGAAACAGTTGAATAAAATACCATATTTTGCCCAAGAGCCGCATACTTAACATAGCTTTCTGCGCTTCTAGCCCTTGGAAGAAAATAGAGTTAATTTGTAACAAACATAAAACAGTTTTAAAATTTATAATATTAGTTATACCGCGTGTCCACAAAGTCTTGCCCTGATTTCATAGTTTCTCTGTATTGACACTATAAAAGACACACGCATCTTACATTTCTTGTAATAAAGGGGATTTAATCTAGTTTTTTATCATTATTTTATTAATTCCTAACCTCAATCGATCGACAACAATAGAGTTCACTTATAATCACTACATACCACTTAAGGATATTTTAACATACATCCAATATACATTTTTTTAAAGTCTGGAAACGATATAATATCTTTAAAAGTGTTCGGTACGGGTGAAAAGGAGTCGAATTAAAAATTAAATTATCTAACCATTAATACCAATTGTGTAAGCATTTGGTGACAAATATTAGAGTTATGGCGATTTTTCAGCATGAAAAGATTGATTTTGCATTATGATTAATGCACTTTAAGGCAATTTTTATAAAAAAAACCCACAATAACTCCGTCATTTGTTGTCAGATCCTTACAAACTTGATATTGTTAGGTTGATCATGTAACGTGTCACCTTTTTTGGTACCTGTCATTTTTTTGTAAAATTTACCGTTTTGAGATATTTGAG
This sequence comes from Neoaliturus tenellus, assembly GCA_030545055.2. Taxonomy (NCBI): domain Eukaryota; kingdom Metazoa; phylum Arthropoda; class Insecta; order Hemiptera; family Cicadellidae; genus Neoaliturus; species Neoaliturus tenellus. The sequence continues at coordinate 94,834,388 of CM061536.1, forward strand.
TTAAAATGGTCGCCATTTTGATAATACACATTGAAAAATATTTTTCCCTGAAAATGCACATTAGTGTAAAAAACCGTTCCAAATATGAAATTCATATAATGATCCGTTACGGTGGTAAAAATACTTAGAGTAAAAATAAAATGGCGTCTAGCAGCTAAAATGAAGGGGTTTTTGACATAAACCAAGAGGAAATTATTTTGTTCAAATTGACGAGTCCTATATCAGCTTGCGAAGTTTGGACCTTTTCTTTATGACCACCCGGTAATTAAGTCATGGCAACGGATGATAGTGATTTAAAAATGTTCTGTATAATAATGTACTGCTCAACCAACTTGCAGTACAGGGTACTTAATTAAAACCATGTTGAAAAAATCTGTGCAAAATCAACTTATTATTGTTGTTTTATAATATTATGCCGAAAGGAAAAACAATGCAGTGCCTACAAAGTTGATATTTTGTAATCCGTTTATGAATTCATAATTTAGTAGATACCTCTCAGTATGATATTCAGTACCGATATATATGTAACGAAAATCCCGAGAATGGTGAATACCTTGTAATGTTGAATACTTTGCATTGTTCGCTTTGCATTGATCTGGTATTGGCTTCTCTTTGTAGGATCAAAAAGTATTTGTTCGAGTTAAAAAATGTAAATTTTAATCTCAATAAATATGTTTATGCCATTTAAATGTTCTAAATGAGTAAAATGATGGTTGTAAAAGTAAAATTAACATCCTTATTTGAAAATATCATAAAATAAAACTATACATGCCAAAGTAATTGATAAATAATTACTTAATTATAATTATACTTGACAACATATATCCTAAATATAGTTAATTTTTTCCACCTATTTTACAAAGTATTAGTATAAATGATTTCAACAGAATCCGAAATTCCCGTGTTAATCTTTCGACGAAATAGTTATTTCGGTAAAAAATGTTAAGTAAAAAATTAGTTGTCCTAAAAAAAAATAAACTGTATGGTTTAATACAGTACAGTAATAGTTTACATTACAGGGGGGGGGCGAAAGATTTGCTCAGGAAACTTGTAAACGGGTAAAACTTATAAGGCGAGCTCGTTGGCTTTACTCAATAATCAGAGCAAAGGTTGCTGCACTCTGGTTAAATTCGATGAACTACTGGTTAAATTGCAATACACTTGTTTGTATCTACACTTTATCAGCTGATTATCTTAAAATTTAGTAGCTACAAAAATGTCCATAATTATAACATGTGCACTTTGAGGGGAAGTTAGACGAAAATGGGATTTTACCGAGTAATGGGAACAGTTCCAATCGATTCTATGTGGCTGAAAACCCTGTTTAAAAACAAACAAAAATTCTTGGAAAGCAAAGATTTTTCTGTACGATCAGTGTAGGTCTTAAAGTACAATGTTTAGAGTATAAAAATTAAATATCATTTTACTGGAGGATTTCTTATTTTCCAGTTAAAATATTAGAAAAATACAAAATGCATAGTTCTTTGAAATGTTCTCTTTCAATTAGAAGCATATCTATTTCGTCTAGATTAGTTCTCCATTCAAGGGTTTTTCCGACAAGCATTACAATGTTTTTATTCATACATATAAAATAAAAGTAAACAAATTTTTAAAATATTAAAGAGTTTATTTTAATTAACATTATGATTGTGCCTAAAATTTTTATTAAATTCCTGAACTCTTTGATTATTATTTTGCTAATAGTTGGAATTTGTAAAATATTTTAAATTATCATAACGGATTTAAACATGTTCTAGTAGGCTATAACAAAGTGTTTTTTGTACGTTTACCCATATTCAACTTTAATCTTTGTGTGTACAAGTAAATAAAACAAAAATACTCATGCATGCTTAGAATATCTATTTACGAGTTAATACGCTTTAAAGGTTTTATTTGATTGTGGGAGAGTCATAGTGCATTTTATAAAGCTATTTCTCAGTAAGCAGAGTGTATGCCACAAAATCTATATCGAGTCATTTTTTATACGACATTGTCTGTAATTAGGACTGTGTTAAAGGAAAACTTACATTTCTTTTCAAGTTATCACCGATTAATTAAATCAGTATCCCAGCATTAAATTGGTTATTCAATGAAGGTTAAAGATAATGTGTTGAACAATTAACTACGGCACTCCATTGGCAAAACATTGATTAAAAGTAAAAGATTTAACTTAAGTAATCAGAATATTTAACTAAACGAATACACACATCCATCCATTCAAGTTGTATATAAGTTGTATTATGATTCAAATTTTCGTAAACTTGTATAAACTAAAGCTACTTTTAGATAGAACCATTTTCAATTTTAAGGATGGGTTTTATTAAAAGTAGCATAAAGCATATTACTAAACATCACTTGGGCCAGCCTGAGACAAATTGAATTGTTGTGATTGGTTGAGTGAGCATCGACACAACCCATTTCTGTAAAATGAAAAATTGAAATCACTTTTATTTAATGTAATCTTGGTTTCGTGGTTACACAAATCATATCTAGATACACTGTACAACATACAACTTATATAGGCCTAACATTACTAGATTAGAGAGTCGCCTCGTTTCGACATGATCAATTTTACGGACAAAGCCAAGTGCAGAAAATTGGCAGAGCCCTGATATACAAATTTTGTAACTTATAACTTTTATTTTTATATTTTATAATTAAATTTATCATTTTATAACTTTAGAGACGGTTGATAAATGAGCCATACTATTTATCTCGATGAAAATAAAAAATTAAACATTAAATAAAATATTTACACTGCTTAAAACCCTAATTTTATTTATTTAAATAAAAGTTAAAGTTATTACTTGTGTTGAGTAGCCTGTTACTCTTATTAGTATACCCTTAGGGGCAGTGGGCTTTCCACTGTACGGGTGTTTCTTGGCCACCCCAGGGTACCTGAGCCAAGCTGTGAGACCCTCCTCACAGTTCTTCCCGAGCTAGGGCCTTTCTTCTCACCATTTCAGGTCTTAGCTCACCGTCTTTATTCTTTCCTGAGCTAACCTTGCTCACCTTCTTGTTTTCGACCCCGAATCAAGGGTGTCTTTCCACCTTCTTTCGACCGGCGCATGCTGAGGGGTCCTGGGAGTGTCCCTGTTGTGTTGCAGGGACTGATGTGTGCCTCGCACTGCCGATGGTCTCCTCCAGTGTGTCGTCAGAAGCCAGCCGCTTCGGACCTTAGTCAGGGAGTGCGGCATGGATGCAGGGATCGGACTCTGCATTGCCACGGTGCGACCCCCAGCACGTCCGGCACATTTTGTGTATCGGTGCTGGGCAAACGGAGGTTCGGGCCCCGGAGTACCGGGGTAGGGGTGTCTTATCTCCTACGGGGGGTAGACCTCCGAGGGTGTACCCGCTCTCGGCCGATGAAGGGCCGCCTCTTGCCGCACGATGCGCTAGTTACAAAACAGTATGGATTGTCGACTGCAAAACACGAATCTTGGAAAGGAGAACGAACAGGTTGCTTTTAGGCGCAGCTCACTTGTGCAGAGGTCTCCGACCTCAAAGACTGGGACGCCGACGGTTGGAATTAAAACCTCCCCTCCGCCGGCCCCGTTCAAGGCTGCTGGTGTCGCTGGATCATCGGCCGTAACCGGAAAGGAGAAAGATGAGGTTGATCTGGGTATGGGTGTGACCGGGCCGGTAGTCAGGATGCAGGGAATCCCTCCCAGGAAGAGCCCTCTTCGTGCGGCATTCGAGCTGCAAATTCTTCGGCAGCAGCAGGACGACGCCCACGAGGAGGAAGACTCATGTCTGAAGAAGATGAAAGTTCTTTTGAAGGAGATGGCCAAGGTCCTCCTAATTCAAAAGAACATAAACAAGGCGATAAAAGAGGGGATCCCGAAACTCGAAGATGCTCTAGAAGAAATCGATCAATGCCGGAAAATCAGGCTAAAGGCAGTGAAGCAGGAGTGCGATGTCACGAACCGAAATATCTCTGCTTCACCTCAAGCTCATCTGGCTGAGTCCCAGACTTAAGCCAGAAAGCGAAAGAAGAGGCAGAGCGGTTCTTCGCCGGGAAGCCCTGAGCTTGTTGAGGTGGACTCAGTGCCGAGACCGGTTTTTGTCACTGCGGCATCGCAGACATCTCCTGTCCAGGCTACTGAGTCCGCCCCGGGCGCTGCCGTGATTCCAGCGGCTACTCCTGCAGAGGTTCCTGCTCCGGCGGCTAATCCTGCCTTGGCAGCAAACTCTGCCTCAACACCTTTGGGGGGCTGGAAGACGCGCCTGTCTAAGAAAGAAAGGAGGAGGCAGAAGCAAGCGGAGGCAGTTTCGAAAAGTGCGTCGAGGGTGGAGCGGACGCAAGTCTCAAACCCGGCTGGGGAGGCCTCTGGCAAGTCTGTCAGAAAGCCTAAACAACCCAGGCCTAAGAAGCCCAGGACGGAGGCAATCTTGATCAAGCCCTTAGGGGGGCGATCTTTTGCCGATGTTCTGGGTCAGATTAGATCGCAGGCCAAACCGGAAGAGACCGACACCATTATCAAGTCTATTCGGCGAACCCAGAACGGGGATGTCCTCCTCGAACTGGGGAAGTCGAGTGACAAGATCGGTTTTGCCGCTTCCCTCAAGACTGCACTTGGGGACAAAGGCTCCATCAAGGCCCTAAAACCGAAGTGTTCGGTCGAGATTCGGGACCTTGATGTCCTCTCCACCGAAGATGAGGTGACCCGTGCGATCCAGGTGGCACTCCCGGAGATACCGGCCGATGGAGTGAGGGTATGGCTGACAAAGCCTAACCGAAGTCAACTCCGGATGGCTGTTGCTGAGATGAGCGAAAAGCACACCAATAAGCTGCTTAGCCTTCAGCACCTCAGAGTCGGTTGGGTCAGTTGCAGGCTCAAACGGAGGGTGGTACTGTAGTTTCGAGATGCTTCCGCTGTCTCGGTTTCGGCCACTCCTCCCGAAACTGTAAAGGGCCCGACAGGAGTGCCAACTGCTTCCAGTGTGGAAGCCAGGGCCACAAACGTAAAGAATGTTCCTCGAGCCCCTCCTGCTTCCTCTGCAAGGATTCAGGCTCCAGTGCCCTCGGTCACTTACCCGGGTCTGGTCAGTGCGGTGCCTTCAGAACCGCACGTGAACAGGCAAAAGGCAGCGGCCGGTAATTCGCATCCTCCAGGCCATCCTTCATAGATCCTGGGGAGCTGATAACCTTCTAGATCAGCTCGCCCGAGAACTTGGTGCTGACGCGCTCCTTATCAGTGAACAGTATCGGGACAGAGACCCAAACATTTGGATCTCGGACAGCCTCGGTACTGCTGCATTTTGGGCACGTAATACACGAGATGTTTTGGTGCGGAGTAACGGGCGCGGCCGAGGATTCGTCTGGGTTCGGTGTAGGGACGTGACTATCTTCAGTTGCTACCTCACACCCAACGAGGCCGTCCAGGACTTTCGCGACAAGATAGATAGCCTAGAGGAGTGCGTTCTCGGCACCACCGGGCATGTCGTCGTTGGTGGCGATTTCAACGCCAGGGCCGTCGAGTGGGGAATGCCCTCTACCAGCTCCCGGGGGAAATACATCCTGGATTTCATCGCCAGGGCCGGTCTTGTCGTCCTCAACCAGGGCGACACACCTACTTTTCGGCGCCCCGGGCAGAGAGGCACGATCCCCGACGTCACCTTTTCGTCTGAGTCGCTCCTTCCGAGGATCTCTGGCTGGAGGGTTGTGGAGGACTACACGGGTAGCGACCACCAATACATCGTTTTTGACCTGCATGATCAGGTAAATCGTCGAGTTTCCGCATATCGGGAAGGGCCACGCCGGTGGAACACCAACAAACTGGACGTGGTCAAGTTCACCGAAGTCATCTCTCGGGGAGCGCAGGGGAATCCTGGTGAGGCTGGGGCCGAGGCACTAGTAACATCTACGATGGAACTGATCGTCTCGGCCTGCGACCAGTCTATGCCGCGAAGGAAACCCCGACGCGACAAACAACCCGTTTACTGGTGGACTGAAGAGATTGCGGAACTCAGAAGAACATGTTTAAGAACTAGACGAGCCGCCACAAGAGCGAGAATTCCCGCAGACAGAGTTCGTAAGTCGGAGGCCTATAAAGCTGCGAGAAAATCTCTCCGCCAGGCGATCAACAGGAGCAAGGCGAATAGCTGGAGGAGACTTCGTGACGACGTTGACTCCGACCCGTGGGGCCTGGGTTACAAACTTGTAACACAGAAACTCGGCGCCCGCTCTCCACCTTCCATCATGGAGGGCGCCACCATGGGGAGGATCGTCGCGGCGTTGTTTCCTGAACATCCACAGCGACCGCCGGTTGACTTCGGACGGGTAGAGGACGTTCCACTCTTCACTTTCGAGGAGCTGGAAACCTCCGTTCTCTCCCTGAAGAGCAACAAGGCTCCTGGCCCGGACGGGATTCCCAGTGAGGCTTTAAAGAAAGTATTTTCAATCAACGCTGACTTGTTGTTGAGAATGTACAATGCCTGTTTGGTAGAAGGGGTGTTTCCGGCTCCCTGGAAAACAGCCAGGCTTGTACTGATCAGCAAGGGCAAAGGTGATCCCGAACTGCCGTCGTCCCACAGGCCTCTCTGCATGTTGGACACGGCTGGGAAGCTGTTCGAGAAGCTGATCCGTTCCCGCCTGACTTCTGCCGTGGTAGCTGCCGGGGACTTATGCCCCCGTCAGTACGGCTTCAGAAAGGGACGGTCAACGATCGACGCTGTCACCGAAGTTCAGAGAGCTGTGGAGAGAGCCGAGCCACAACCATTTCTCCCGCCGAGTAGTGCTTCTTGTTACGCTTGATGTCAAGAATGCCTTCAACTCGGCGGGGTGGGTCGATATGTTGGATGCGCTTCGCAACACCTTTCGTATTCCTGCATATCTGTTGCGGCTCATCGAGGATTATCTACGCTCTCGAAGCCTGATCTATGACACGAGGGACGGAACGCGGACGATGGAAGTCACTTCTAGTGTTGCACAAGGTTCAATTCTCGGCCCGGATCTCTGGAACGTTGCCTAGACAGCCTCCTGAGGTCCGAGATGCCTGAGGAAACCACTTTGGTTGGGTACGCCGATGACGTCGCAGCTCTCGTTGCTGCACGCAACGTTGAGCTGGCCCAACTAAAGTTGAACCAAGTCATGCGTGTGGTCAACACATGGATATCCGATCACAGTCTCTCGCTTGCTCTCCGTAAGAAGGAGATTGTGATCCTTACGAAGAAGAGGATAGACACCGTCGTCCCGTTTCGAGTGGGAAGGGAGGTGGTCACATCAACTCGTGCCGCCAAATACCTTGGGGTTATGGTGGACACCAAGTTAAGCTGGAGGGATCAAATCTTCCGTACGGCGGACAAGGCCGCTAAGGTAGTTACTCACCTTAGTAGGCTGATGGCCAATGTCGGGGGTCCCCGATCCAGCAGAAGACGTCTGTTGATGTCCGCGGTCCAGTCCGTGCTCCTTTACGGGGCAGAGGTGTGGGCAGGCGCTCTAGATAAGGAGTGCTACAGGTTGCGACTCGCCCGGGTTCAGCGTCAAGCTGCGCTCCGGGTGTGTTCCGCCTACCGGACATTGTCCGAGCCTGCCGTCCTGGTGGTTGCCGGAGTCATCCCTGTCAAGCTCTTGGCAGGGGAGAGGAAAGCGATTTATCAGAGACGTGGCGAGATCGGCAAGGACACGGCAAGAACAGAAGAGCGCTCCCGAACCTTCCAGCAGTGGCAACACAGCTGGGAGCACGACACCCGAGGACGATGGACTGCGCGACTTATCAAGCAGGTCCAACCATGTTTGGAACGGCGGCATGGGGAGGTGGACTACTACCTGACCCAATTTTTGACAGGTCACGGTTATTTTCGGTCGTACCTGAACCGGATGGGAAAGACCGGTTCACCGGACTGCATTTATTGCCCGGGTGTCCCCGACGATGCGGAACACACATTCTTCCGCTGTCCCCGTTGGGAAGGGCCCCGCCTGGAGGCCACACAAATATTTGGTGCATTTTCGGTGGACTCGGTCTGCCAAAAGATTTTGAAGGATGAGGGAAACTGGGATTGTTTGTCACAGTTCGTCCGGGGCATCCTCCTGGAAAAGAAAACCGATCTGGACCGCGAAGTGGCTCAGATCCCTTGATAGAGCGGCTGGATAAGGAGCGAGCCCGACGGGCGTAAGCCAAATTTAGGCCTAGCCTGACGTAATGTGATAAACAATTCCAGGTTAGATTCCTAAAGAGTAGAGGAGGTTTTTTAGTGGGTAAACCCGTTTTTTAGGGGAGCCCCACACTACAGGCTGGCCACCTGTGTGCGTAATGCATTTTTCCGCCTCTCCCTAAAAAAAAAAAAAAAAAAAAAAAAAAAAACTCTTATTAGTATTGTTATGAAAACGTTAATTCCGCTGTAGCATAAAAGCAAAAGCTTCAATTAATGGGTGGAATAGTAGATGATGTAGATGTGGTAAACAGTGAATAACACAGGTCTAGGCCAGGAAACTAATGTTAACTAAGCTATATTTTTCACTAGTACAAAACATAATGCGCTGACAACAAAAATCACCAGATAAATTTAACCGCTCTCTTAGAGCACGGACACATTCATTACATTTAGCTATACTCTGAATTAACTCATCACTACTGTGTTAGAATAAAAACCATTAAATATTAATTGCGTGGTTCTATATTTGTATATGTGTGTGTGTGTGTGTGTGTGTGTGTGTGTGTGTGTGTGTGTGTGTGTGTGTGTGTGTGTGTGTGTGTGTGTGTGTGTGTGTGTGTGTGTGTGTGTGTGTGTGTGTGTGTGTGTGTGTGTGTGTGTGTGTGTGTGTGTGTGTGTGTGTGTGTGTGTGTGTGTGTGTGTGTGTGTGTGTGTGTGTGTGTGTGTGTGTGTGTGTGTGTGTGTGTGTGTGTGTGTGTGTGTGTGTGTGTGTGTGTGTGTGTGTGTGTGTGTGTGTGTGTGTGTGTGTGTGTGTGTGTGTGTGTGTGTGTGTGTGTGTGTGTGTGTGTGTGTGTGTGTGTGTGTGTGTGTGTGTGTGTGTGTGTGTGTGTGTGTGTGTGTGTGTGTGTGTGTGTGTGTGTGTGTGTGTGTGTGTGTGTGTGTGTGTGTGTGTGTGTGTGTGTGTGTGTGTGTGTGTGTGTGTGTGTGTGTGTGTGTGTGTGTGTGTGTGTGTGTGTGTGTGTGTGTGTGTGTGTGTAAATACTTGTATTTAGAAAGTTTGACCTTCTTTCCCTTCTCCTAACCTTACTTATGTAAATGATAAAAAAGTATCACCATAAACTTAAAGCTTAACCTCGTTGTGGAAAAAGTTTTTTTGGAACTAAAACTGTGGCACCTTGATATATTTTAAACCTTAATTTCTCTAATCTTTCAGATGAGTATAGTATCCACATTTTAATGTAACAGATGCCACGTGAGGATTTTAATCATGAAATAGAAAGTGTCCTGTTGGATGGTAGCAGTTGGGAACAAGACTGTCCGTAATCACAAGGCTGGAAACTGAACCAGCAGTCCTTTGAAATCGATACCTGCCTCAGGCTCGCACACACCAGTGGAATAAAGACACCGGATATTCTTCAATGTTAGTCTTAGTTTCGTTATAATATTGCTTAGTTATTACAGTTGTAATATGTTGTTGTTAATATTGTTAATGTTATTGGGTTTTTATAATCTTGCGTATACCAATCAATATACTGTGTACTAAAACATTTATTCTTCACTGTTTTGTGATTAAAAATTATTTGTATGGAAAAATAACTACTTTCGGAGAATATTCTTCATTCTTTGATATAATTTACTCGTAACGAGTTTGTTTAGTTACACTTAATGCTGTTTTATATAAAAATTAGTCTATTTGGGTGCTTACTTAGCTTTAATATTGTATCATGCCATGAAATTCAGTATCCAAAAACTGTATTCTATGAAAGGTCTGCTTAAAACAATCATCTTATAAACAAGCATGTATAAATAGATTGAATTTATTAAACATTCTTCAAACTTAAATCATATTTCCTATATGACTCACTTTCAACTACATAAATTTATACATTTTTCTTTGAAATAAGTAAAAAAACAAATATTTTTAACTAAAGTTTTAAATCAAAACAAATTCTTTGAACAAACCGTAATGATATTTTGCAGGAAAATTTATAAGAAGTTGAAACATGTTGGGGTATTTTGGCAAATAATATGTTTTATTCTTTTCGCCATTATTCTAATCGAGTACTAGTTTCTTAACAATAGATTAATTGTAAAATAAAGATGATCAGCCAGAAGTAATTGTAAAATTAAGAAACAACTAAATATGCAGTTGCGGCGTGTCTTCCTACCGCTGCGTGTCTTGTACCGGATATACAAGGTCTGGTTAAGGTGGGCACAGCAAGAAAGAAATTGCTGATAAAATAAGCAAATAATAGTACATCCAATAATGTTTTCACATTCCAAAAAGGAAATAATGGATAATAAACATGTGTATGCAATACAGAAAAATGTGATGTTATCCTAACAAAATTTATAGGATTATTATACAGCGTAACATTCAGTAAAAAATAACTAAAATTAACACTTTTTATCAGAAGCGGAGCTTACTTTTCGTTCCGAGCAGCCTTTGCAAGTTCACACAACTGCATTAGTCCGAGAGTAGCGGTAAAGGATTCTCTTTCATGGTGCTGAGCAATTCTGCTCTCAAACTGGCTTACATGTTAATATTGCAAAGGGTACGCTCTGCTCTCAGCTACCGATGAATTGTTGCGACTGTTATTAGGCAAATACAATCATCAAAGTGTTGCAGGCTTGTACATTTTCTCTGTTGGAGAATTATGAGAAGCTTTATTGTTGTTGATTTATGTAATGTACATGTGAAATAAAAATGAAGTTATAGAACTTTTATAATTTTTATTCGTGTGTATGGTTGAAGTTTATGGAATTCCCTAACATTATCTAGTACAGTATATTTTTCTAATCAATAAATATTATCTATTCACATGCAATTTTTTCATTTAAATAGTCATTATCTGTCTCTACAGTTTAATGGTTAGTTAAAAATAATTTTTACATTGTTATATATCTACGAAAATATAATTTAGAAATAAATTAATTTTCAAGTAAACCAAGCAATTTAAATAACTAATAAATTCTAGATAGTATTAATTTTAAAACTCCAATATAGAAGAACATTATTATTTTTGGTGTTGTGTAATTGCTAGTTATACCAATGGATGACAATGATAATTAAAATTAAAGAAAAATCTAAGTCTAGGTTCCAATTTATTACTAATTTATACAATGGGTGGATTGTCAAATGGAGAGTGATATTGAAACCGGACTCAACGCCTTCGACAGGGCAAAGCCCTTGGAAGCGAGTCAAAGGCAGAGGCCGGCTCAAAGGAAAAGCGGAAGGGACCCAAGAAACACTCAAGAGCTGGCCAACAGAATCCATTTATTTCCATCTGTAAAATCTATTAAACATGGTTTCACAGACATTCACAATAAGTACCTTAACTTGATAAATAACCATCTGAATTGTTAAAAAATATTTCAAATAACATTCGTTTGAAAGTGTTGGCAAACATCATAATTAAAGATTTGGTTCTGCTTAAAATTCGTAAATGTTGTTTCTTTCTTTTTTTTGAATTTAATTCATGTTGAGAAATAATTGTGATTTCATGATTTCATAATTTAAATGCAATATGGCCACCAATAACAAAGCTGAACAATAAATTAATAAATAAATACACACATTGACATTCACATAAAAAAACGATACAATAATTAACAATTTAACGATTTTCGGAAATGATCGCCTGATAATGAGTTTCCGCAACAGCGGTTAGTGGAAAAAAAGCTTAGGCCTGCCAGCCTAGCCTACAGATAGGGCACAGCCCTCAAGAAAATCACTTGATAAAAATTTACTATTGAAAATTAAAAGAGTTGAAAATTGAAAACATTGGAAAAAGGCAGATCAGTTCCATAAGGTAATAGCCTAATGAGTTTGGTTTGTTACAGTTTTCATGAAACAACTTGCACACTGTTACTGGTTCATACATGAAAGGCCTATCTATGTCTGTGAAATGGGTGAAGTAACTTGTATAAGCATAACACATTAAATTTTTACACTTAAAGCTCATACAAAATGTAAACTACAAAATCTGAAAGGAACTTACAATTTAGGCTAGGCTAGGCCTAGTCCAAGCAAAATGTGACAAGGCGGCTGGATTCTGTCAACCAGCTCTGAGTAATGGGTTTTCCAAACACACAAAATTTGACTGACAATAAACACAATTTCTTGCACTTGGTGAACAATTCTCACCTTAAATCTGAATTGAAACTGTCCTAACCTCAACTTGGATGTTCAGCAGAAACTCACACTGCGATTTTGGCAGAGTGGGAAAGAAGAAATTTCTCCTTTTTTTTGAAAAAATGACAACAAATAATAATTCTGTGAACAATGGATATACATCAATATGAAATAGGGAAAGATGAATCTTACTTACCCGTGAATAAACTTCTTAGAAGTATGCCATCACTAAAGGATGGCACGAGTCGTGTTCAGGAAGACAGACGAACCCAAAGTGAACGAGCAAACTTCCAAGCTTGAAAATTTCAACTTCGCCGGAAGCCACAGAACACGAGGAAAGAATTCTAGAACCTTCCAAAACATCTGGACCAAAAAAAACTGGCACTTCCGCCAGGCTTGAAAGAAACAGAATTGGAAAGCAAAACGGCCTCGGCAAGACCGACGGCCAGTGCACTGTGACGTGAGGCAAATACAGTAAGAAAATCCAATGAATTTTCGTCTTTGAAATTTGCCACGGCACAATATTGAATTGAAACAATATAGGTAAAATATACAAGTCATTTATAAGCCCAATAAAGCATAACATTAATGTGGACACACCAACCACACCGAGGGTCGAAGACCTTTGAACTGCGAAGCGAAAAGTTAAGTAAATAGAACAGGAGTTGATACGGAAGGGGGGCGTAATTACAGTTGGTTGTTTTGGACCACTAGGCAGAGTTGCAAGTAGGTCGAGCCTGTGACTAGGCGAAGCCTACTGAAGGGGGGGGGGGATGTTTGATGAGATAAGTTTACCAAAACAAAAGTGCAAAGATTTATTTATAGAAGTGTACCTTCTTGTATGAAACATTGTATTGTAATTAATGTTTATCAAGTGAATATCGTTAGTAAAATTGTCCGCGAAATAGTAAAGTTTGACACATATTTTGTGAAATTTTTATTTTATTTAGTACAGACTTCTAAAATGCTAAAGAAAATAATTACCAATTAATTGTAGAGGTTAGATAGGAAAATTAAGATAATTTCGCTTTTTATAAAATATTTTTATCATATTTTTAAGTGACTTATTGAGAGTTTATGTGTTGGATAGAACTATTTCATTAAACGATTTTTTTAACAAGTAAGGGAAAAGATAATGGGTAAAGTTTATGATTTGGTTTTATTCGAAAATATTCGTTAAAATGTTATTATTCCGTCAACAGCTTTTATAGTAGGTGTTATGGTTGTAGAGGAAGGACCAAAGCCTTTTTTGTTAAGCAATATCATAGTAGGAGCATTAAATTTGGTTTCATCACTGTATGCAGAAATATTTAAACCTACTTTTGGTATTTTCACCCTTGTAATATCAAGACTAGGTTTCGAGAGACAAGACTAACCTGGTAAGCAACTAAACTACTACTTGGTAACAAATTGGTAGATAAAACTTGTTAATTGTGATCCACGCCTTCATGTGAGAGACAGTGCAGCCAACATGGCCTCCATTAAACGAGTCTTAAGTTAATACTACTTTATAGTGTGTCACAATTGTTATCGGTTAATATATATATTTTTATTGCTGTTGTGCTTTAACTTACTTGTTACTATTTTTGTCTCATATTATTTAGATCTATGATTAGATCTATTTAAAACTCAATAAAACTTGTTTGGACTTGTTTTCCAGTCGCATGTTGTGACATATACTGAGATACATACATAATAATACATATACATAATACTGAGATGGTCAGAATGTTTTAATAACCATTAATATTGTTAATCCAAATTTATTAATATTTTTAATTAATTGTAAAAACGGACAATCCATTGAAAGATAAAAAAAATCAAAGGAAATCATTTACTGACATTTTAAAACAATGTTTATATTTGATGTTTCAGATCAAATCCCCTAAATTAACTAATATTTAATAAAAATAAAACAATATTTCTTAAATATTCTAAGATAAAAAAAACAGTAATATTAATTACAAATCAATTTGTTTTTTGCATAAAAACAACTTTTCATTAATTTATTTTTATATCTTGATCTAATGAACTAATTATTATTTAATTACCATTTACCATTTAATTACAATACTTTTTATAGAGAGAAGAAAAATAAACTAATAATCATTTCCTTTTTTCAGATTTTAATACATTGTCTGAGCAGGTGTCTTGTAAAGTGAGCCATCTGGAAGAGAAATGTATTGGTAAATAAGGATTGAAGGGATTGATGAGGTTTTAGCCACTTTGTGTGTTAATCCAAGGGTGTTGGTGCAAATATGAATCTTCCGTAGAATCTTGGAATAAATCTTAGATGAAGTTTTAGGTTTAATTTAAAACGCAATATATGAACACTACAGGTAATTGTTTTAGATTATGAATTGTCTAAACATACTGAATTTTAACTTCTTCTATGTCGCCTTTCCGAACATAAAAATAATAATTAGGCCTAATCAATTTTATAAAAATTGTAAATTTACTTATAATTATAAAAATACTAGGTTATAACAGAAATAAATAGTTTAAGTTAATTGGGAACGTACAATACATCGGCTTATCTACATTACTTTGTGTCGTTTCCAACCAGGTGAACGACAGAAATTCTTTGTGTAGAAGTTGAGGACCAGGCGAGGACATCACAGAGTACCAATCGCATCGCTATTATACTCCTTCAATGGGTTCTATAGCCCTTTCAAGCTACGCCTTCCCTTCGATAACCCACTTTTTTTCGTTTTTGTGGGTACTAATGATGTAAAATGATGTGGTAAAATAATTTTCAACAAAAACAATTGTGTATACCACTACTATAAACAGTGGTTTTATGACTGAGTGGTGTTCATTCAATCATGATTGTAGCTAATGGTTGTATGCTTGTTTCGATTATTTTTGTCGTTCTTTTAAAAATGATATCATTATTTATTTTCGTCAATGTTAAAAAATTAATTAATGTCAACAAAAATACTTATTTTATTGTTATTTTAAACGTTTCCCTAAAATATTGGTCCAAAAACAATAGATCGAGATATACCTTCAATGGTTCAATGTTCGATAAAACAATCGCACCAAATATTTACGATGTTACCATCATAAACACTAAGCCTAATAGTTGAAACCCTCTCCACAGATTGTTTATCTTTAACGTTATGGGAAAGAGGGAATCCATGTTGGATGCGAAAATTCAAATGTTAACCAGTTATTAAATAGCTTAATATTTTGTGAAGTGTGACAAAAATATAGTTATTGGCTGTTTTCGATCATCGCTTACCGCCCTAGATATTGTATGAGAAAGCTTCACTTTTAAGGTTATTGAAGAAATTCGCTTTCTTTAAAACTACTTATCACCCGACAATGATTCAATTAATTTTAAGGTGGGGTGAAGGGATCATCTAAAAGCGTTATCCAATACCTCAACTTCTCCCATTTTGTGCCTTTATTTTAGGTCCAATAAAGTGTTAGGTTTTTAAATGAAATATAAATAATTGGGCTACTGAAACGATTGATTTTGTTTATATTTTAAATCCATATTAAAGCTATAATGGTCATAATTGTATTAACTTTAAATCATTATAGCTTAATATGGATTCAATGTAACAGAATCAAAAGGCAAATCAAATTGCTCAAGTCTTCATCTCTCTGACTTTTATTAGACTTAAAACGCACGAAATTGGAGAAGAGGAAGTGCTGCACGATGAATCTTTTACCAGCGAGACCTCCAAATGGGCTATGTAAAACAATGTACAACAATGCGAACCGTAATCAGGTCGTTCCCGAATAGACCACTTGACTGCGCATACAAAATAATCCCTCTTTCCCTTTAACCCGTTCTCAATGAACTCGTTTTCAATGACGAGTATTATTCAGTAGGTACCGTAAGTAGTATAAGCAAGTTGTTCGTAATGTTTTCCACCGCCCAGTACTGACCGTATCGTGTCGTCAGTGTCACGCCGCACGCGACCCGGTCACGTCGTAAATCACGTGACACGTGTGTGCGAGAGAGATAGCTGTTATCATGTGGGCGACGATATAGAGGTCACCGCTCCTGTCCAGGCACTTCCGGTAACAATCAGCGTCGCACCTGACAAGGCCGGGGAGGTGGAAACATGGCAACACTGCACGCCGTGTTGTGTTTGTTCTGAGGAGAAGAATATCTATAAATATTTTGTAAGTGACATATTTTTTTACAAGGAACTCTTCCCACAGTTTTCAAGTGATTTTAATGATTTTTGTGTCATAGGATAGAGCTCGACGTGAAGTTGTTTCCATAGAAAATTGTTAAATATCCATTTAAAGGGAAGGGACCCTAGCCTAAGTGCCCTTAAAGTTCGTTATTTTTCCATTTGATTCTGATGGGTAAGAAAATCGATTGATTTTAAAGTTAACAACTGTAAAGCGTTAACACCAGACCTATTCACCTTATGTTTACACGAAAGAGGTTACCGATATGTTAAACCTCGGAGTGTACCTGGTAAACGAACTGCATTACTGAATAACGTATGCACGAGGAAAACTATTTACAGCAAAATTGTGAACGTTACAAAATGTTTTGAATTATCTGAGTGGTCTCAAATTTAACGTTTTGGCCAAAGGGGCTTAATAAAAAAAAATAAAAAATATAAACAAACACGTCGCGACGCACCGCGACGTGCCGCGACGCGATTGGACCAAATCAATGAAATCAGATTGAGCCGAACACACAGTGAACGACGCGAAGAATTACATGGGTTTGAACGAATCGCGGTCGTGTGTTCGTGGCCTAAAACGATAACTAGATGACGCCAACAAGTGAAGACGATCTTTGAATTAATTATAGCTCGGCGTTACTATATTAAATTTTTGTATCACTATACTGACCAGAAAACCACTGCTAGAAGCACCACCTTTTTGTTTAACTTATAATTCATTCATTATCTATTATTGGCCAAACAAGAAAATTGAATAGTTTTCATAATCCATAGTGTAAAACGGTGCTGACCTCTACTCAAAGATTGTGACATGGGTGCTGGTTGCCAGGCACGTTGTCTATCTCTTTATTGCCATTATAGTGGTTATATAAATAGATTATTCTCTATAAAATATAATGATGTTATGAGTTTTAATTTTTATTGAGGCATAGAGCTAAGTGGTTAACGGAAAAGAGTTCCAAAATGTTCAAATTGAAATTGAAATCATTAGACCTACATAAAATTAATAGGCGAAGCATTGGCATTCAGCCAAGCTCTAATTCTTGTTATTTGAATAATTTGTAAAGGCCGCTGACTAGGGACTTCGGTCATTTTACGACACTATCAGTACTAAGCGACTTTAAGGCTCATCTTAGTAAATATGACAAAATATTTGTAGGCCTACAAAAAATGTTTACCTAGAGTTGTTATAGAAAGTTAAAATTTTATTCATATAGTTTTTTTTAAATGAAGGTTTTTTTAAGTAAAGAAAATAAATTGCTCGATTTCGAGTAACGAGTATACTAGTTTATTAATATTCCATTAAGAGTTTCTTACTCTCAATACTTTAAACTTTTTTAACACAAAAATATCACTTTTGGTTTATATGGTTTTTAAAATAGTAACATGGATTGCAAAAAAATTTGAATGTAAGTAAAATTGCGACTTATTAAAAATTAAAAATAATAATTTTTTATAACACAAGTTTGGCGATCTTTACTTACAGTTAAAAATTTGGTTATACTAGATTATAACAACTGCTAATACAACTTACATACTAAGATCTTGTTTAAGTTAAACAAGATCTTAGTGAAATCATTATATTTTCAATCTTAGATGGAGGATGTAGATATAAAAATAGACTTACTTCAAAGTCATGTCTATATTTCAACTTTTCAAAGTTTAATGTCTGTATGACCCTGAAAGAAACCACATCTTAGATGTTATTACCTACCATGCTGATGTACGGAACCGATCTCATGATTTTTGCGCTAAATTAAAGGAAATAATGCGTAGTTTGCAGAATTGCCTTCGAATTCGTCTTCAGGGTTATGGACCATAGTGTTTTTAAATTTCGGGCCATTGATATTTTCATGGAAGGCTAAAATGTCTTTAAAGCTTAGTACAGTATATCTTTATCAGCTTCTCAATAGCAATTGTGATAAGTTGTTTATTGTTTTAATTAAAATTTTATTTAATTTTGATGTAAAATTTAGCATAAAGTACCGTGTTTTATCTTTTAGGAGCTTATATGTGTGTATAAAAATATTTTAACATCACTAGAAGTTAAAATTAGGAAAGATGTATAGACGATAAGTGAGTAATATTTATTATTATTGAAATCATGACCGTAGTGGAGCCGAACCAGTTATCCAATAAAACTTATGACATTTGTTATCCTCCTACTAGTTTTGTGACATTACTATTGATCATTTATGAATTTATACACAAACCAAACCTGCCATATCAGGCACTTTTGATGATAAATTATGTACAAATGTGAGAGCATGTACAATCTACAACATCTCTGCCTTGTTTACATATCAGTGAAATATTGAGATGTCAAGACATGCTTCGTAAATGTAAAAGGGAATGTTGAATGGCTGTGCTTAAAGTAATGTTGAGAATGAATCATTCAAAAGGCAGCGAGAGTTTCATCACTTACATGCTTCACTTCGCTGGCTAATTGAGAAGTAAAACAAAACTCCTCCAGTCGCTTGACATGTTTAGAATAGAAACAAACTTAATAATAACTGGAAAAAATCTTTTGCCACAAAAGAACGAACATGGGTTTCAGATGAGTCTCATGTTATTAACTATGTTTTAAACATGAATGATTTATTTTAGAGATTAATGGACTTTCTTGCTTTGAGAAAAGTAGACAAAATAAACCTTTTTATTCATAGCATACTATAATTGCTTAAACTATGTAATAAGAGTTGTTGATTTAAATAAAATGTGTAATTTCGTTTGAAAATTGATTTGACTTATAAATGGTTATAAAGCCACTTATTAGTTTAAATTTTTACATTTAATGTAAATAAAACTTTAATTAGGTTCAAAATATTCTTACAAAAGCGAATTTAACGCTAATCCATAATTAATTTTGTTAAGCCATAATTTTTGTTCAAAGTATAAAGATATCCAACAACAAACTGTAAACACACAAAACTAGGCAAATGCCAATTTGAAATCGTGTACATCAATCTACAATCAGATACAAACCTCTGACCACTGCAATCAGGTGAATAGTAATGACAGGCTATTAGTTGGTTCTGTGGTGATGAAACCCAACCACGAATGTGTGGTTTTAGAATCCAGGGTTAAACTAATATGGTTAATAAGGACGGCACTGACCGTGTGAATTGGTTGTGGAATTGGTTAGTTGATAGTTTGAATTAATTAACCAAATTGTTCTCGAATAGCAGACGGGCAGCGTAATGAGACTATGACCTTTTCAAACAGTATGGATTTATTGGAATATTCTCAATCTGTTATCAAAAGGTCATACTTCTTATTGGAGAGGTCAAATGGATTAAAATTAAATTAGAAAGTTGTTTTCTGAATACGACGTCTCAGCTCAATAATAATAACACACCCCGATGAAATTCTTTTTAAATTTATTGTTTAATTTTCACGTATGAAAAATTAGAAACATATATTAAGAACGAGGTGGCCCGTGCGCAAATTGCGCATTTTATAGTTCTGTATGAGTGAAACTTACCTACGGTACGTGAATGTTGATTATTTTTTAATTTTGGGTGTTTCTACGCCAGAGGCATTTTTAACGTTTTGACGGGGAACCGTCCAAACCCCAGTCTTGTTACTATCTAACATCGACCAGTTGTTAGAAAGCATCATTAATTAATAGCCCAATGACAAATGGCAACTGGGTCCGGAATCGAACCTTTAAAAAGCTACTAACTTTTCTTAGGATCGAACCGGCAACCTTTGGATTCAAAGGCGAGCACTATAACCACTCAGCTACCCAGCCAGTGAAGAGACATAGATCTATTTTTGTTTACTATCTGGCTTTTAAAATTCATCTGAAGGTAATCAGCTGTTAAATTACAATTCACATTAAAGAACTTGCAATAAAGTTGGTCAACATTTTAAAGCGCCCTCTAGAAATAAATCAAAGTCCAGGGGGGGGCGAAGTCCGAAACAATACGATCTTTATAATTACGATTCGTCACTGTGGTGTATCCAAGGTTTAAAATGACACCTCAATCTTGAAAATCGGTTCAGTAGGTCGAGAGAAAAAGGGACGTAACAGACGAAAACATTATAGAAGTAAGAAGATACAAACTACAAAAATAACAAACTAACAGTCGTAAAATGATGAGTTTTGAAATCTTGGAATAGTTGCGTGAACTTGTTATTCACTAGCTTGAATCAATTCAACTCAACTAAAGCTGTCATAGTTGCAATATTGTGTCCGATGGCACATCCACTTTCTACATGATTGGTTCAGCTACAGGCGCTGATCATTGTGTGGTCGCACAAAGTAGTAATCTACATCCCGATGGTCTGCATCTACAATGATCACACACCACAAAGGGAGCTTAGGGTAGCGGAATACATAACCTTTACTCTTAGTGTAGTAAAATTAAGCTAAACTATGGCTGTAAAATGAAAAATATTTTGGACAGCGAATCTTTGCTGAAATTTGTTCTATGCCATCCCCTGACCTCCCTCAGAAATGTCTCCTGGAATCCCTAGTGGGCAACATGCCTAAAAATGATGGAATGGCCCACGTGGTGTCATAAATAAATATTTCGTCGAAAAATGGGTTTATGTACATCAAATTAAACCTCTTAAGTAGTTGAATTTAATGCCGCAAACCCTATATCAAAAGGTTGTTTCAGTCAAAAACTGCAGCCTGTCAAACTTTGAATAAAAACAAAATTTTAAACTAAACGCTTAATAATTTTCTAAATACTTGACCTTTCGAGGTGCGATTTGTGGCAAACGTTTGCTTTTACAAGTACCTTTGAAAATGCGGATTGCTTGTCATGTGCCTATCATATTAACCTTGAACCATCCTCTACATGAACGTCCCAAAGAAGAAGTTAAAAAAAATTCTTAGTCCGTAGCCATGCCATGCATAATTTTAACGGTCTTAGTAAGGAGAGCACATAACCGGAAACCAGACCTGAAAAGATAAAAATGTAGGACGTTATTGCATTTCAAATTTGTGATAATATTATTTTATTCTAAACTTTGAACGCCTGCCATTTTACCCCCGACAGTGATATTGAGGTCGGGTTTACGGCATCGTATTCTACATTTTATGACCTTTAATTTGGTGTGTAAAACTTTCTGGAATGTATTTGAATTTAGAATGTTTAATATATCAAATTTTAATGGAACTCTTTATGGGCCAACCTCACATTTTAAGCGATCCCTATATTGGATTTCTGGGGACTTTTCGGAGGAAGGTCAGGCGATGCCATGGAACACATTTCAAAAGAAATTAGCTTTCCAAAAATTATTTCATTTTTTACGGCTAATTTACAACCCAATCAGGCTAGTCACCATTTATTCTTTTTCGTTTATGCGCCCATACAGTATTCTAGACAAACTTTTATGTAATATTTAAGTATTTTTAAATCGTTATGATGTCCAGTGTACAGAACAGTTTACCTCACCTAAAATTTATATTTTTCTAAATCTATTGTTTCTTAATCGTTTATGGGTTGTCCTAACATTTGGATGCTATGAAAATTGTTATTCGAACATTGGTAATTTGTTTAATGTGTTATCAAAAATTCCTATCCAAACGTCTTTGAGGCAGAATTTGTTTCATTTGTAAAAACTTACAATCAAACAGGAAAGGAATATCCTATGTGTATGGTTGCAAGTTAATGAATACGGACAACTTTTTTTCTAAACACGGACTTTTTAAGTTGATGAGTTTATTTGCGAAACGTTGAAAGAAATTCGACGTTTATATTACTACTCGCCAACTTAAGAGCTCAAGCACACAAATATTGTATATTGTTAAGTGTTAAACAGAACCAAATATATTTTGCACCTAAAGATTTCTTTAAACAGTTTTTTTTAGTGTAAATAATCGACATTCACTGAATGTCCAGGACATCAATGAAAATCAATGAAAATTCCCACAAAATAGTCATATTTTGTTACTTGACGCTTTAGTGCGAAATCCAAAACGTATTGTATATTGTAGATTTCAGAATGCCTCTATCCTACTGACGTTCTATTGTGTAACCAAAGTGCTCTGTATCGCTTTCAGTTTGCCTCTGTTCTACTGACACTTTTGCATCCTGATGGCGAGGTATGTAACCAGAAATTTGTTTACCTTTCAGTCTGCTATTGTTCCACTTGTACTGTAACATACTAGTGTGTGACCAGAAACTTTTTGCCTAGGTTTCAGTAACGCCATATGTTTCTCACTCTTTAATACTCCTGAATAGCGAAGACATCTCAAACAGTTCGTCCGACCCAAAACCATTCTGTATGTCTCCATAACCATTAATTACTTAAGTTAGGTAAAACTACCTTTCGATAATCTTTTAAGTCATCGGCTAGACACAACAGTAAAATAAAATAGGAAAACGTCACAGCTATACAACCCATCACGTCAAACTCTAGAATTACGAGACATCTTAGCTAATCAACTGCTACTACATTCCATCGAATATAGTGTGGAGATAAAAACAACAAATATTCCATGTGTAGATAAGTAAACACCGGACATTTAACTTAAACACATAATATCAAGTACATCATAGGATAAACATTATATATTTCTTTATTTACTTATTATATTTATTATTTATTTATATAAAATTTATTTATATAAAACAAGTATGTGAGATCTGGATTATATAAGATTAACTGCAATGACTGTGACACGTTTTACATTGGTCAAACTGGACGCAGCTTCCAGTCAAGGTCCAAACAACACAAAAAAGGCCGTTAAATCCAATAATATGACAAGGCTATAGTCAGCTTACGAAGAACATATACTCCAGACTGATCAAATACTCAAGTATAGATAAGATTATGGAAATTCTAGATTTTGAAAAAAAATTGAGAAAAACTCAATTTCAAATTAAAGTTACAAATTTATATCCATAACAAAAATTACAGTGAGAAAATATTAAATGAAAAGCAGGTCCGGAAGACAAACCCAATTTTTGACAAAACTCTTGAATTACGAAAGTGAACCACAAGAGTAGAAATTCATATGTTAAATTAATTTATATTTAAAATATTATTATTAGATGATGTACTACACCTTAATCATGGCATGAAATGTCCGAAACAAGTGTAAGTGTCGAATTAAATGAATTTAAGGGGTACTAAGGTTCGTCATTACTCTAGTAATATTTATTTATATAATTGTCCTAAAAAATTACTTGAGTTTGGAATTTTTCAATTATTGTCTTATAAACAGTACGGCATTACCCCTAAATATGTCTCTTCCCATACTACTTTGAGTGTTGGGTGCTAATGAGCAAAAATAACCCCAGTGTTTACGATTCAATGTTCTTACCACAAGGTTTCTCATAAAAACTCTCGGATGGAGTGGTTTAGAAGGATACAATTAAGAACTTGTAGAGTCTGGAAAGAGTTTGGATACCCTTCAGATATATTTGATGTCGAATAAATTATTAGATCATCACATTTGAGTTGATGGATGCTAATATAGAAAAAAAACCCTTTGCATGAGATGGTTTAAGTTTATTTTATTTTTCAGAATACCCAAGGTTCCTCATAAATAGCCTGATGGAATCGCTTAGGAAGGCAATACTCTAGCTTCGTGGAGTCTTTAAAGAGTTATCCTGCTATTCCAATCCATTTGTCGTCGAATAAAGTACTCTATTGAATCCCACTTTGAAGATTTGATACCTCTCCCTAAAAATGGTTCTGTTTGTTTGTACACTAATGAGTCACGTGTAATCTGGGAAGAATGGAAGACATTTTTATCTCCGTGCTTAAATAATAATGTTGAATTCAATATGATTATAAAATAATTAATGTGTATTTTCATTTATGTTAAATTTCTTTACAAAAAACGAGTGGATAGTTTCAGACCCCCGGTATTGGCTAATCTTTTATAGACCGTTTTTTAAACCTGATAATTCGAGGGAGAGATGGTGGAGGGGGTTTGTTAATGTCTTGCTACTATCCCATTGGCTGAAGCCTTTTAGTTTTGTTGTTGTTGTTGTTTTTTTTTCAAACATTTTTTTTTTTTTTTTTTTTTTTTTTTTTACTGTTGCATACTAGCTGGTAATTTCACATGACAATATATTGTGTATCAGTTTTACAATATAATTCGCAACAGTTGCTTTTTAATAAGTTTACTTTAGAACTGTTACTTTTTAACAAAGTATATATTTGGCTTAAAAAAATAACACCTGACTAGGAGTTACTGAAAGGTAGTATAAGTTATGAAAAACGTCATTGAAATAAATCTGCTACTCGAACATCTTTGTCACGAGTTTAAATGTTTTGTTTACAGTTAAAATTGTTTGTTTACTGTTTAAATTTTTCCCCCACCCCAATTTTCTCGAGAAGGATCAGGTTTAAAAAAAAACGGACTATAGTGGCTTCCACTTTGTTTACGTATGTCTAATCTCAAATGTGAGTTGACTTATTATTATATTGACAAACATCACGAGTGAAAAGTTTGTTGACACCAAAGAAAGATTACTGTAAGAGTAGGCTAAATATGGTGTTCATAATACAAAAATTTCATAAACTACTGGTACTAAAATGGCGTCTGTTTATTAAAAATATAAGTTCAAAATAAGTCAAAATGGTTTACCCATTACAGTAATTTATTAATTGTAACAAAGTTTCTGTGTGTTTAAAGGGATTTCGTTTTTTATGAACCATTAATTCGCTAAATTAAAACGTTGTATCGGCTTGATTTTCCTGTAATTTGCCCTGAACTGAGTTGGTTTCAAGAAATAAAAATGTGATATCCTGTATGAGGTGTTGATACAAGATTGAAGCGTTAAGCTCTCAATAGCTGCTTAGACAAATCTTTATTAACTTTGTAAAATCTAAGGGAATGATTTGTAGACAAGCAATAGTTGCCAACTCTAAAAGTTTGCAGCTTTTGGTTGTCATTTCTGGGGTAAATTCACCTTTAAATTCAGGTGAGAAGTCTGTCATTGTTTTCATTACCTCAATTTCGGCAACCGTATACTGTAATTTACGAATTAGTTTTGATATTTAATTACATTATTCAATCACTTCTCGGAGAGAAGGTTATGATTGAAAAGTAATATCAATAATGGAGAAGAACATTATTTGAATACCAAGTTAAATATGATACGTAAGTAAAACTACATAAAGTTTATATAAATATAAATAAAGGATAGCCATAAAATTTACAATATACAGTATTTATTATTGAAGAAATTGAGAAATTGGGAAATATTAGTCACACATATATAAATATTGGTGGATTTCATAGTTGGCATAACAATATTTTTTAACAACATTTTTTGAACCCCCTTTTTTACTTCAACCCGGCGCACATAATTACAGTTATTTATAATTGTAATTGTAATTAATTGGCAATTTAAACATATAAGGAGTAAAAAATAAAGTACGGTTTGAATAGGTAAAAAGATACAATGGGAAGTGGGAATAACAAAACAATAAATTAACAGCTTTGTCGTTGCAACGCCGGGCACCTATTTTAAACTAATAGCATTTCTGATTAGCAGCTCTTTGTTGTCTTACGCTTAACACGTCCACAGTTCATTGCCATGCAGAATCATGCTTGCCTTTTACTTAGCTACATGTTGTCACTTGTAAAACTCGCAACTCCAAGTGACTAGTGAAACATAGTTGGTCTTCTACGCGTCTCGTTATCTCATGTAATTCTAACTATTTGGTAACTATTTGGATATTGGTGGTTATTGTAGACAATTCATGGTTTTACCGAATATACAATATTTTTAAATAAAGTACGTAGTACCGGGTTGACGCTGCCTTGCTCGTTGGTTTTAATTTACTATTGTTTGAGTATCATTTTAATCAGGCTATTAAGCTTGCAAGCTCAAACAAACAACTATAACTCTACACAGTTAGGCATAATAGCTGTTAAAAAAAAGAATGCTAAAAAAGTTTAATTTTATTTTGTTTACCTTTTGTTGTTATTTCGTTACCTAAATGCCAACCCAATGTTTAAGATTACAGTTTTAAAATTAATTAGAGACAAAATCAGGTTTTTCCTGGGGGAACACAAATTAGGCTGTAACTAAGCTAAAAGCAAATTCTACAAGCTACATTTCTAGATCGTGGAAAATACATCACCATAGACACTCCTCGTATTATATTACATAAGTTATTTTTTTACTGGTTCGAAAAAAATGTAACTGAACGTCTTGGTTTGTTTATATTTATGTTTTGGAGGAAGTCAAACTAAATCGAGATTGCTGGTTGCTGGGAATAATATAAGAAGGTTAATCTATGTTCTATTACACTAAAGCTTTTTATAGCACTACACTACTATACACCACTAATTTCATTTTTGAATTGCTACATTTATGTACAGGCTAATACTACAGAAAAGTTGGCATTACGTATAAAAAATTATACATATTACCAGAAATTAAGACCTTTCATTGCCTTCTTAAACTTTGTTACTTGTACCTAAAGATGAACATAAAATTATTAAAAATTAAATATATCAGCGATTAAATATAATACGATTAAGGTATTCGTGGAAAAACATTAGACAGTGCGAAGTGGCTCTTTAGAACTAAATGCAAAGTAGTTTGTTTTTACCCAAATTTTTTTGTTGGCTTTTACAATGTCATCTATCCGGTTAATAATGAGTTTGTTTATCATATGAAAATCTACGGTCAACGTACAATAAGCTATACTTTTAACATAAAACCCATTTTATAATCTAGGAAAAATGCGAAATTAATGGTTCTTAATGGTTGTCAAAATTACATTTATCATAATTAAAAGTAAATAAAAAAAAACAATAATTTTTAAGGATTCCATGAAGTTAAAATATAATTTACCTACTAAATAGTAAACTACTCGGGAGTTTATTGAGAACACACCTACTTTATTCACCTGCATCATCACAGCAATGTAGGCTACTATATGTAAATATGAGAAAGGTTTCTACTCCAGTTTAAGCATCAACCTCCAACGTAAATGAAATCCTTTACTGTTAGTGAAGTATTTGTACTGACTGAATGATTATTAGGTTAAGTGCATTCACTATTACTTGTTTTATAACGCAACGACTAACCCACGAACTACAGATGCCTCAATGTATCTGTTCTCATGGCTTTCGATGAGTATATTCTAAAATTGATTTTATTCGCGTTTTTCTCACATCATATACAACATTTTGGATCTTGATGACGAAATAATTACGTCTGACCCATGTTTATAGAAAGGTAACCCCACCCCATCCCTCTTCAACCTCTTTTCTCGAAAGCCATGAGCACAGATACACCGAGCCATCTGTACTGTCACCAAATACAGAAGCCTACTGGCAGCAGCAAATGCATTCTACGCTTAGCTAAATGTTGGCATACGGTACGTTATCTTGTAATCTTAAATTTCAGATTATTGATTTATTCCGTTGCCTAGTGATGTCTAACAATCATTTTTAACACCCGTTTTGTCATTGAATATTTTGTATCATTAAGTAAATATGGTATATAATATCTACTAGTTTTAGTCAGAACATAGATAGACGCAGGTAGAACAGTAGCTTTGGCTGCAGTTTAATGGAACGTGCGGAGCAGGAAATGACGAATTACCTGCTACTTACACGTAGCATTTAATTGAAAATATTATCACGCCAAAGTAACAATCAAAAACTTCTTCACGTTTTACTATATTTACGGAAACCAACACAGCACTTTTAATGGATACAGAAACAAACTACGATCAATAGAAAACAATAACGTTGATGGCAGTATGATGCCATCCTTTCCTTTCATGGTGGAATTACTTTCAATAAGGATGATGGAGATGGAGACCACTCGTATTAGTTGTACCTCGTTTAATGTACTCCCACCCACAAGCATTTCAACAAAGAATATTCCCTTTGGTGATCTCTGTCTCGACGTCAAGCCCACTCTCCTTATGACACTTTGTTGTCTTGAACCTTTGACTTAATTTTTTACCCTCCCCTTCTTACATCCTATAAATAAACTTTAATTCCCTCTTAGGTTTTGATCCCTGGACTTAATCGTTGACCTTCGACTTCTTTTTGTACCCTGGACTTATTCTTTGACCACGACTCCCACTTTGGACCCTTGACCCGTTATTTAACCTCAAACTCTCCCTTGGGAATCTGAACTCATTCTTTGACGTTCGTCTCTCCTTATGACCCTAGACTCATTCTTTACCATCGATTTCCCTTTGGACTCCGGATCCCCTAGACCCTCACCTATGACATACGAGTACCCGTCCAGCGTGAGCACACACTTGCGGCCGCTGTAGCTGCGCACCCTACGGCCCCCGGAGCCGCCCGGGTCACTGTGGCACTTGTGGACGGCCTCCTTCCGCCCCTCCATGCGGCTAGACGTCGTCCATCCTCGGCCCCATCAGTCCGGACCTCCCCAGCGGCCCACGACCGCCGCGCACCCCTGGCCCATGCTGTCTACAAGCCGCACTACTCACTACACTACGGCAACGTCCACATACCCAGTGCTGACCACAGACAAGAAACAGACACAGACACACACACACGCGTTCACACACAGCGTCGCGACGCCACGGAGCTCTACACGGGACTGAGGTCGGGGGTGGCGACGCACCTCCCCCTCCCCCCCCCCCTCCCACAGCTGATTTGTGACACAATGCCTCGTTTGGTTGCGTACTGCGTGGAGCTTGTTTCAATTGTAAACTGTTTTCAGGTTGTGTTGCTCTTTCGAATGCTGAGTTGAAGACGTAGTCTTAAAAGTAATTAGGTTAAGCAAACTGTTGTAGCAAGAAATACCTTGAAATTATATTTTTATTTAAATTCAGTACTGGGCTCAATGAACTTCGAATTTTAAACCACAAATATTATTGTATGATGGTTAATAGGCTTATACGTTTTCATTAACAAAACTCACAGTGAACAGCTGATTCAAAAGCAAAATTAGTGTTTTTTTTCTTGCCTTTGATAAAATATATAAATATTAAAATTTATAACACTTCATATATAGGACTTTTGCTAACATTGAATAGCAATGGCTAATTTTATTATCGAATTGTATTAGAATTGCTGTGTGGTTATTTAAGGATCAAATATTGTCTGTTGTATATTTTATAAGTTGCTACCACAACTATGATACCAGAAAATAGATATTTGAATCATTTTTAATATATTTTGGTAATTAAGTGTATAATTATGTGAACATAATTTTTAACTAAAAAATAAGTTGATTATTGAATGAATGATTATGCTATATTACATCTTTTATCTTATACCAAAATCAATTAAAAAATCCAAAAAAACAAAGCTAACTTAATTTTTTTGTTTCTACGCCAGTCGATTTTTTACGTTTTGACTGGAAAGTTCTAAACTCCGATCTTGTTATTATCTAGCATCGACCAGTTGTTTTAAAGTGTGATTTAATAGACCAATTGCAGTTGGGTCTAGATCATAGGCGTCATTTGGGAGGGGCAAGGGGGGGCAATTGCCCCCCAATAATTTCGGTGATTTTTTTAAATTGGAAATTAAAATGTTAGGTTATGTAATATGGTGAAATATTTGTATATAATTATAAAATTCTGAATCAGACTTTAACAAAATGTCTACTTGGTATTATTTACACAAAACTCTTAAATTGACTCATTTTGCAATAGTCATCAGTAGCAGGAAGTCCCATCTCACGTCTGTTGAGTTGTTAAGGCTCCGGTCTACCTACACGAACGACGTTACCGAATCGTGCCGAATCTCGGCCGTAGCACTAGGCGAGTTCCGCGCGAGTTTGATGGTTGCAGAGGTTTACGGGAATCGTGTTTTCTCGATTTTTAACTTAAGTTTTCCATTAGTTTTGATAACACTACCAAAGTGAGATTACCAAAGAAAGGAAATTTAGCACCGTTATTCTTCTTTAATATGACACATTAGTTGTAGCTCTAGGCTGAATTTAGCAAAAGATAACAGGATTCTAAAAACCCTTTAATTTGCATCGAGAAAAACAGATGATTTTAGACAGTTAAAGCTGAAATTAAAAATTTTATTTAAAAATTCTAAAAACAGAGCCGAAGAGACCCGTCTCTTTAATTTTAGAAAAGTTAAGATCCAATGTGTTATCATTATCTTAATTGGTTAGTTTTAAAACACGATCCCCGTAAACCTCTGCATCTATAAAACTTTTTGCCCCTAAAACAGATGATTTTAGACAGTTATAACTGAATCTAGAAACTGTATTTAAAAAACCTAAAACCAGAGAAGACGAGATCAGTTTCTCTACTTTTAGAAAAAGTTAAGAGTCAATCTCTATCTTAATTAGTTAACTTTAAAACACGATACCCGTAAATCTCTGCACTGCCTGCAGCCATCAAACTCGCCTAGCGCTACGGCCTCGAGGCGGCATTTGGTAACGTCGTTCGGGCTCAGGTAGACTGGAGCCTTGCCTTGGTTAAACATAACCTCTTTCGTGTGAAAAGGTAGATATAGTACTTTCGCTGATGTCCGATGTTTACACTTTACTGTTGTTTACTTGAAAATCAATCAATTTCCTTACTGATGTGTAATCAAATGGGAAAATTACAAACTTTAAGGACTTGTAGGTCCCCTCTTTTTAATGGACAATTTACCGATTCACTTTAGAAACAACTTCACGCCGAGCTCTATCCAATGGCAACAAAATCATTAAAATCTATTGCAAATAGTTTCTTGTACAAAAACGCGTATCACGTATTAATTTGTATAGATGTTTTTGTAAATCATTATTTATCTTTTTTTAATCACTTAGTAATTTTTTATCTTTCTTGTCCTCAATAACAATTTAGTTTTTTTAGGTACCGGTAATGTAATGGGCAATATACCGTAGCTGTACTGATCCTAACCAACAATAGTTAAATGTTAAATGATTTTTTGTCCCTTTTACGGCAGACTGCAAAGGTTCTTTGTCAAAAACTAATTTTGGATAAAGATAAAACAATGTGTTTTACCATACAAACCTATGGAGTTTTAGTCTATGTATCCGAATGTAAAACTTTAGAGTTGTAAATAATATACAATAAAAATAACTAAATAGTTATAAAATGATGGTTTTTTTTATTTTAACGATTTAGCATCCATTAACCAATTAAATCCATTAAATTTCTTGAGGTGTTTTACATCACAGTAACCACTGGCAGTTCCAGAAGAATAATGACTTTCTACAAATAGAAACATGTTATATAATCAAATTTTACATGCATTAGGGTATTGTTTTCATGGTTATGTGAGATTATAATATTATAAGTTCACATTTTATGGACAGCTTAGTGTCACAATGTAAACTTAATTAGCTTTTATTGACAGATTTTAGCGAAATTTAAGAGGTTTGGCGTATTTGTGTGAAGGGGGGAGGGGATATGACCTTATGAAAATCTTGCCCCCCCAATCAGAATGCTGAAATGACGCCTATGTCTAGAATCGAACCTTTTTTAATTCTTTGAAAAAGGAGTTAATCTTGAAACTACACACATTTAGGCCTAATATGAAAAACTTCCAACTTGGAAGTGAGAAACTGATTATTATACTAATGATGCGTATTATTAAAATCTATGTAGTAGTGTATCCTTAGTTTTTGAGAAGTAAACATTTTATAATTTGAGTTTCCAGACTTTTATTTAAAACTTCATTCAATTACACTGTATACTGATAAGAAAACACAGATTGTTTAAGCCTTGGGTAATAGCTTTATCTACAATAGTAAATCCACACCGTTATCTGTAGTGGTTACAAACGATTATTGCTTGGTTGTGGATGGACGTATTAAATGTACAATGTACATGTACAACCTTTGCTCGAACTGGTCTGGAAACAACATTTCTGTAGAATTATATTTATTCGTTATAGTTCATAATTATTAACCTATAATTATTTACCTATAAAAATAATTATAAATGGGTAGTTCCAAAATAAAATAAAACAATTGATTGAACAAATATGATGCTGTCAAATGATTAAATTATAAATAAGTGTTAATATTCTATTAGTTGATTGGCACCTTTGTGTAAGAATCATATTCTTTTCGTTTTAGAGAATTAATTTTTTTGACTACATGACATTGAGAATCATTGATTTCAAAAATTTGAAACAAATAATCTCCAAACTATAATATAAAATCAAAATTAATAGATGGGATGCACTCATGGTAGTTAAACGATTGCTTAAGGTTCTATTATATAAATATACCGGGCTTCCCAGACCACCCGTGCACCCCTTTTAAAATCTACACAGCTAATTATTCACAAAAATAAATTGTGCCATTATAGGTAAACCCGTTGCTCTCTAGCCATTGATGATAATTTCAATGAACAGCGTGTACCAGAAGTAACCTATCCAGACCGGAAGTCGTTAATTTTAAATACGAACCCCTACATATTATGGTATTTTTGGATTCTAGACTTAATTTAAGACTACTTTATACTCTAATGAGTATCCCTAATCACTATGATTTTGGAGATAATGGAGGAAGAAGTTAGATTTTTTTTTACATCAGAATAAAATTTGGCTAAATTTTACATCCATCATCTCTGTAAATTTCCCGTTTAATTTTAATAAGGCCTAGCATAGAAATGCCTTAGCTTCTTCTTTTGAACAGTTACATGATACATTATTATTTTTGTCATAAATTGTCTTTTTCATAAATTTTTGTTGATTTGGCGGAGATTATTTTAAAGGTGTAGAAAATCAAAATTAATTACATTAAAATCGCTATTTTATGATAAAAAAAATATTTAAAATGAAGCTATAATATATTTTTATGCTTGGACAATTATATTAAAGGTAAAAGTTTAAGTGTTAATGAATTTAAAAATTTGTTTATATGTTATTCTTATGGGAAAACACCAAACTTCCACCGTCATTGTCTACCAAACCGTTGGGATTACGGTTTCACATTAAATTGTAAAGTAGTCTTAAAATGATGTATAGAGTCCAAAATTCCATAAAAAGTGACGGTTCCTTTTTAAAATTAATGACTTCCGGTCTGGATAGTTTTTTTCTGGTGCACCCTGTACATTGACATTATTATCAATGGATAGAGCGCAATCGGTTTACCTATAATGGCACAATTTGTTTTTGTGAAAGATTAATTGTGAAGATTTTAAAAGGGGTGTACGGGTGGTATGGGACACCCGGTAGACATATAAAGAATGTTGTGGCTTTATAAAAAAATAACTATGTTTAATTATATTTAGACTACTTACATCCAAATCCGTCCACAAAGCTATTAGTCAGTGGGTCCTAAGGGATAAAGTCAAGTTTAAGTAATATACCTAGATATGACAGTGACATGTGAAGGAGAGCTAAGCCTTGACTGTCTACTCAGTACACGGGCTCTGTAGAGGAGCAGTGACGTCAGAGCATTAGTTTACTGGATCCACACGAGAACAGACGTGTTCTTGACTGGATTAATACATCTTACGAGTCACAATTGATTTATGTGAATTGATAAGATTTTTATGTGTGAATTAAGATCAATGTTGTAAAAACTACTGCTTAACAGTTTTATATTATCTCCTAAATAATGTTAAATATAGTTTTATATATGAATATAAATAAATCATCGAACAATTTTTGGCAAAATTTTCTAAAACAAAGACTGTAAAAAATCCTTATCAAAACAACAAACTTACAACAAGTTACAAGTAACAAGTCTTTACAACAAGCTTACACAATGAAATTTAATGACGTTACAAATGTTTTATCACTGTAAGAAATATTCTTATGAACTTAAAAAAACTTTTTAATTTTTTTTTAAGAAAATTGTAAAATAACCACTAAATTTATTGTTACTTTAAACCAAACAATATAGTCGAAACGTTTTTAACATAAGGTCGGTATATTTAAAAGCACTTCTAAACTAATATTGTGTTTTAAAATCAGAAGTTTTGTGACTTTTTAATAAGTTCATGCATTTTTAATAAATATTTCATTGTTTCTCTTTTTTAATCCGGAAATTGTGTGAAGACAAATCCAACTTTTGAAACTTAAACTTATTTTACGCAGTTAAAAAATAAAATGGAATGCAATAATTAAAATACTAAATATTTGCGCACAATATTTTTTATTCATATAATTAAAAAATCGCAGGAATCGCAAACATACGCATTGCGTTCGAAGCCTTAGGACCTGAGGAACCTGCCTTGTGTAGCGCGTTTCCTCTTCAACCCAGCTTGAATACGCACCACAGAGTGCGTCGGTGTTTCAAATAAAGTATCTAAAGTATCTAAGTAAGACTCCCGGGCATTGACAAGTGAGAGCCGCTCACGCAAGTGAAACGGATTTATCACTGAAGACCATCTCTTATCCGATTCCTTCTCATCTGATACTGGTGTAGTTGACGTTCAAGTTGATATCACTGTAGACGTCGTAGTAAATAATTTCTGAATAAAAATCTTACAACCTTTCGTTAAATGTTAAATGTCCATTTGTCTAGTATTCTCGATCAAATTAGTATAAACAGGAAAATTTATTAATTATAATCATACATCGCTCATACCTATAATAGTTTGAATGTCTTGTAATCTAGATTTTTAATATATGTACCTCACATGGATTATTTTAAGAATATAAATATGATAGAAAAATAATTCATGAGTGGTTTTCCAGGTCCAGCCGTGTCGTTAAAAAAGTGATCCTTTTACAAATGTTATTATTCGGCAGACATATTACAAACAATTTCATTATTGCGTAAATGATAATTTTTATGAGTAAAATGTTCTTAAAACATCATTTTCAAACGTTTTAAGTAATGAGAATATTTTATTTTATTCAGTGAATTTGGAAGACAAAGGCAATATTTTGACTCATGTTTAATCTCTTGGGTGTTAAAATTTACTTCCATTGCCTTTGGATACCTAACCATTATGTTTAGAAAAAATGTCAAAGAATAATAAAAAGCCCTACACCCATGCAAACATTCCACATATGACATAATGATAGGGGGTTTATATTTAAAATATTTTAATTGGCTGCTATATTTTCCAATAAGGCGAACTTAAAAATTTTAAACATTATGAAATATAAAACCAAAACTATACAGGAGTTAACCATTTCATGTTTTTCGATATCACATGCAGTACTTATGTAAAACAGGTGGCACACTTATACAATCACTCACTCTGTTTAAATTAAGTTGTGTATGAATTAAGATCTTATCTTTTAAAGTAAATAATTTCATTAATTATAATGTAAATGACTGAACCTATAATAATAGTTTGAATGTCTTGTAATTTTAATTTTTTTAATAAAAGTGCCTCATACGGAGTATTGTAAGATTATGAATATTACAAAAATAAACAATGTTTTCGAGGACCAGGAATCTCGTAAAAAAGGATGCCTTAAATTTGATCACAAGTCTGCTTCAAAAAAAAAAAAAAAAAAAAAAACTAATCTTATACAATAAAAGAGCGTATTTAGGGTATAAAGAGAAAACTAGTATCGTGGTCGTTTTGGTGTCAATGGATTTCTTATGGTCAATAATTGATAAGAAAAACATGGTCCCTTGAAAAATGCATTATAACTTCGTAAGATGAAAAGTAAACCTTATTTAGACTAATTTAAGACGTTATTTTGTCGATTTGTATCCATAAGCTACAAATTATCCATATGCTACATTTAAATTTTATACCACTGCTGATTTTATGTAAAGAAAACAGTCAACGTCAATTATATGATTATTTATTTACAGATAACAAATTAAAGTAAGTACAATAAACTTTCAGTTATTATTAAAGCAGTAAAATAAATGTTTAACAGCTGGTGCTTGGATGAAGTTTTACTACAAAGAGTTATTAATCTAAACTTTTTTAAATTATATGTAATCCTTATTAACCTAGATAACTACATTTATATATTCATTTAAACTTGCGTTTTTTCAATATTTGGTTATGGGGGTGTACATGTTTTTATATCTTAACCACCAACTAAAGAGTTTTATGCTTTGAGAAATAAACAAAAACATAATCTGTTGATTGTAAATACTCACTACCATATTTTAAAGCATTTATCTTTATTATAACTAAGTCATTTAAAATGGTCATGCAGGCTTATGTCTCTATGTTTAACAATTAGTTTATTGTTCTCGCTGATAAAAAAATGGAGTAAATCAATGCGATGATTCAAAACTATGACTAAATAAGTAATTAAATTTGCAAGTAGGTCAAGAAGAAAAGCCAAAAATAAAAAAAGGAGATGGAAATAAAGTGGCAATTTAAAAGTCAAAGAAAAATAATTTAATGTTTTAGTGACGCAAGAACCTACTATATGATTGACTTAGAAGCCAACTCAAGTCCAGTAGGACTTAACACACCCAGGAATGTACTTTTACTATTAATAGTTTAGTAAAATTAGTCGGGAAAAATGAAATAATTTTTGGAAAGCTAATTTCTTTTGAAATGTGTTCTATGGCATCCCCTGACCTTCTTCCGAAAAGTCCCCTGAAATCCCATGTGGGGATCATGCCCAAAAAAAGGGGTTGGCCTATAAGGAGTTAAAATAAATTTTGATATTAAGCATACTAAATTTGAATAAGTTCCAGAAGGTTTATGTATATCAAATTAAATGTCTTAAAATGTAGAGCACAATGCCGTAAACCCGACCTAAATATAACGGTCGAGAGAAAAATGGCAGACGTTCAATATTTAGAATAAAATAATACTATCAAAACTTTGAAATGCAATAACTTCCGACATATTTGACCTTTTGAGGTCTGGTTTTCGGCTATGTACTCTCCTTATTAAGACCTTTAAAATTATGTATAGCATGGCTATGGACTAAGAAAAAATTTTCAAAACTCCCTCTTTGGGACGTCCATGTAGAGGGTGGTTTAAGGGTAATATGATGGGCATATGTCAAACTATCAGTATTTGCCAAGGTAATTGTACAAGCAAACGTTTGCCGCAAACCGGACCTCAAAAGGTCATGTATTTCTAATATTATTACATTTTTAAGCGTTTTGATTAAAATTTGATTTTTATTCTAAGTTTGACAGGCTGCCATTTTTGACTCAAGCAACCTTTTGAGATGGGGTTTGCGGCATTGAATTCTACTACTTTAGAGCTTTAATTTGATATACATAAACCCATTGGTCGGCGAAAGACTTATTTCTGACTCCACGAGGTCCATCCCATCACTTTTAGGCATGTTGCCCACTGGGGATTTCAGGGGACTTTTCTGAGGGAGGTCAGGGGATGACATAGAACACATTTCAGCAAAAATTGGCTGTCCAAAATTTTTTTCATTTTCCAGCCATATTTTGGCTTAATTTTACTACACTATAAGTGATAAAGTCAAGTCAAGGTTGAATTAGATATCATATAAAACCTGTGAAAGTGTCCAAGACCGGTGCTCAGCGATGGTGGTGGTCCCAAAACCTAATGGACTCTGTGTGTATCTAACAAACTTGAACAATAACATAAGAAGGCAAAAATTCTTATTTCTAGAGGTTGAAAAAACCTTTGGTCAGATTGGTCAATCTTAGCTGTTTAGCAAGCAATACAAACTCCAGATTCCGGCAACGAGATTATACCAATAAATGGCAAGACAACTGTATTTAAAGATATGGAACAATTTAAGTTTTAATGGTATGTTGTCAGGTATAATTTGTGTTTATAAATTATGAACAGGAAGATTATGTTTCATAAATTGAGACTATTCAAACTTATAGAACACCATGTTCATGAATAATAATTATAAAAACTACCCGTCATTGTTGAGGGGTTGTTTGCTAGTTTTTGTAATAACCGGAGAATATTTTCAAAAATAAAAATCAAAGATACACACCCATTCGCATTTGCATTTGCCTTTAAACCAAAATATAACGTGAAATTAGCATTACTAGTTAGCTTTAACATATATATTTTTGTCAATTCTTATGCTTGTTTCCATACGCAGAAAAAAGTAAAAAGATTTGTCTGACTTCATAATAGTTATTTATGCAACAAGTGCGGAAAGTGCCAATTTGCTGCACTCGAGAGAAATGTTTATGCACGAGCCGCAGGCGAGTGCGGAATAATTTCTCTCGGGTGCAGTGAAGGCATTTTTCGCACCAGTTGCCTATTAAATTTATCCTACGACTGCCAAATATTTCTTATATAAGTATAAACGTTTAATATTCATGTTAAAATACCCACTATGTGAGATCCCTGTCTCAAGAAAGTGATATATATTTATGATAGCCTGTATTATGCACTTCCTACATTTAGTTAAGAATTCATTGGATTTTTCATGCAGAAGATTTAACGCCACTGTTTTAGCAGTCTTAGCAAGATCGTCAGGGAATAAGTCACTTAAATCACTAAAGTCACTGTAATAGTTGATCTTTGCGCACCTAACTTACACCTGTAGCTGGTTTGTAGGTTATGTTTATGTTGATTCAATTTTAAACGACCACAAGGACAATAGATCAGATGTTTATATCCAGTGTTGCCAACTTAATTCCTGACTAATCAACGTTTCTTTGCTGGCTAATGCAAATTGTTTTGTGTTCTGATGTTTAAACACAGGAGTGCGCAAAGTAAATCTAGCGTGCGCAAAGTGAAATGAATACGGCAATCACCTGATTTGCGACGAATATCGAGTGCGTAAACAACTGTTTTCACGGACAGT
Source organism: Neoaliturus tenellus (assembly GCA_030545055.2). Taxonomy (NCBI): domain Eukaryota; kingdom Metazoa; phylum Arthropoda; class Insecta; order Hemiptera; family Cicadellidae; genus Neoaliturus; species Neoaliturus tenellus. The sequence goes on from CM061536.1 coordinate 94,873,332, forward strand.
CGTAGGAAAAAATTAGTTTATATAAAGTAGCATCATTCAATAACAATCCTGTAGTAGTGTAGTGAAGTGACAAAATTAATTAATAGTTGTATACGAGGTTATTGAACGCGTTTAGCCGGAAAGCTTAGCGCCTACAATAACCCGAACGCACTCTCCAGACAGGTGTGTTCGGCAAGTTTGCCACTCACCATTGGCAGGGTCTTGTGAATCTGTCTCCTAAAATAACAAACAATACACTCACACTGTTTGCTCTTTCTCTCTTCCTCTCTGTGCTTATCTTGATTATTATATTTTCTTCAATTTACACTCAGTATAAAAGGGCAACATTTAAACAATGTAATTTTCGTAACTTAACTTAAAAAAACTAATAAGGAGATGCTAATTCATTTATAAAACAATTGTTTTATTTGTTTTTATTGTTGTTTTATTATTAACTGCTGTATCTATTTAGATTATCTTTTAAAATGTTTTTTTCTGAAGATATTTATTGATTTTAGATAAAACCTAATACATTGATATATTATACCATACATAATTTAATTTGATTTGCGGTATTAAATGCACGTTGGTTTGCTTATTGTACTATAAAAAGCATTTTTTATTTTTTGCTTATTATATTTTATACAAACCGTAATGTAGACCAATAGTGCAGATTTGTTTACTACCAGTGTAGTATGATATTTTATTTTATATATAACAGGTTTGTCTAATACGATTGTTATTAATTACTCCGTGATATACTGTTACACACTCCATAATTTTATTCAGAATGACACAAAATGATGTCAGGCATTAAAGATGTGGAAACACACAAAAAAAGACAGTCTTTATAAGGTAACCATAATAAGTTAATCAATAAATAATTATTGTTTATAAGTAATATGTTTAAAAGATGAAGACTATTTTAAAACGTTAAAGTATTAAGGGGGTGGGGCTATAGAGAAATTTAAGAATAAATCTACCTCTACAAGTAGGGTTTTTTGTAAGATTATAATGTCATTCAAGTAGGCCTAATTTGAAACATTTGGCTTGGTAATAAAAACTCTAACATTTTTGTATTCTTTCAACATTACTACTAAGTATATCCAAAAGTAAAATGAAGGTTAAATTTTTCCAAAATAATAATTCGTTTCACCCCAATCATTTTACCATCAATAAATCAATTACTTTCCACGACCAGATTTCAATATTGTTTGATAATTATTGTGTATTCAGATACCTTATATTTTAGTGATGATGAATCAATTTCCCTTTATTGCGCATTCAACTGTGTAAATTCAATGCAATCTATATTTCAAAGCAGTAATTGCATTGAATGGAGCGAGAAATGTCCAGATTAAAAGTGAACCCCTCATTGGGACTGGCCTAGTCATTATAATGGCCTGTGAGGATTCCAAAATACTTTGTCATTTTATATGAGGAAAAGTAAAACAAATGCCAAATGTATGTTGTAATCTGTATGTTGGATTTTAGCAAAAATATTAGTAGCAAATGAAAACCAATAGTGATGAAAAGAAAAATTCTGTAAAATAGTCTAGTTTTATAATGAATGCTTTCTGTGTTTGTATTGAAAATTCTTAAACAATATAAAAAGTACAATAACATTTGCATCGGAATTTAATTTCCTACAAATTCTTATTCCTAAAATTATTAAAAATTTATTAAAGAACAATTCTGAGTTAATTGTATTTCTCCTTCGGTACAAAACACATTCATAGCCATTAAAAATAACAATGATAATCCTAGTTCAAGCAATATGTAATTTAACCCCAATAAATTCTCTACATAGGGTTAATTTATTTGAGAACTTTATTCGGGTAACAAAAGAGGATTGGAAAGGGCATGAAAAAGAATTTACTATAACATTGTTATCATTTACAAAATATCGAGGTATATTTCAGCCAATTATCTAAATTTAATCAATAGAAATAGGATGTGAACTGAAAATTACAAATCCTTATTATTTAATTCATCAGACATGTATACTACATACTCTTTGTTTAAAGTTCATTGTTGGTGATGGTGAGTTTACGTTGTTTGGTCAATTATTGCGGACATTTTCCATCACTGATTAATGAGTCACAAATTCACGACGTTTCGGGATCTGGAATCTGATCCCGTCTTCAAGTGGAAGAAGTGCCTAGAACATAACAAAGTTAAAAATAACAATTATTTAATTAATGTGACTGCCTTTTCTGTTTTCAGGTTTGGCTATGGACTTCTCCATGTTCGCCTGGCGTGTTTTTAATAACTTTGTTATGTTCTAGGTACTTCTTCCACGTCTGAAGACGGGATCAGATTCCAAATCCCGAAACGTTGTGAATTTGTAATTTACTAATCAGTGAAGGAAAATGTCCGCAATAATTTACTAAACAACGTATTACATACTGTTTAAAACTACAGTAAGGGAGTTTACCCCATTCACATCTTTCTTGGTTCAGTTAAACACTGGTACTAGAAAAAATAACATATTATTGTAATAATACACTGTAAAATATTTGAAAGCATACACACTTTTGTTTTTGATTCTATGATTATATATGAATTTCCCTACCATATTTTTTTAATTCAAATATGATAGGTTTTTTTTACATTTTGTGTATGTTGTGTGTTGTTTTTTACTTATTGTATAGAACATTATCATATGTAAACAAATTGTATAAATAGTATATTTTATATGTTAACAAAAGTAAGTATCACTTAAAAATGGAAGATATTTTATTTTCTAGTAAAACATAATGATTTAAACACTTTTTTAACACTTAAAATTATACCTTCATTTGCAATAAAGATATTATTGCTATTAAGTATTTCAAAGCTTATTTGTTTTTTTATTCTCTTTTTTACTAACCAGTGATTGAAAACACCGCAATAATTTACCAAACAATGAGTTCAAAGAAATACATACCAGTGAACATTTTATATTTCAGCATTGGGGTAAACCTAATTGACAACTGGACCAAAATGTTTGAACAGCAAGGCTTTGATACCGACGACGTTTCCAGTTGTGTTTATCTCTGTCTAACAAAATCGGTCATGCGTTTATTTTGCAACGGCACTGTTAAAATTGGTATATTTGTTTGTTGTCTCTTCAGAGAGTGGTGCGAAACAAGCCCTTTGAATTGCAAGCGATATAAAACTGTATATTTGTAATACAGGGACAAGTATTTTGTTATGAAAAATGCATAAATTATGAGAAGAGCTTATTAAAAACTAGATAACTCATTTAGTTGAACTAATGAATTTATTTTAGTAATATCAGATAAAACAGAAAAAAACACTATGCTTTTATTTGTAACATTTGGTCTTTACACATAACTTGATTAGTAAAATGTCTTAAATAGATATTGTAAATGTTTTATATTGTGTTTAGTAAAAAAAAGACGCTATACATAATAATATTGACACTTTAACACTAAGTGAAATACTAAAAAAATTGAATCAATATACAGCATTTTGAGTACAACCTTATTAAAAGAAAAATATGAAAACGGTTGAATCGACTTAAAAAATGTGAATTAATTTCTTTGATGAAATCCGATTTAAAAAATTGTCTTTTGTTCTGCCTATCAACCATAATGGCAATAATACTGAATATAGTTTTCAATGTAATTTGTTCACTGACTTCAAGTTTATTTCATTAAGTCTTGAAGTCATTTTAATAATTTAAATAAAAAAATTATCATTTCTGAAATAGTTTCAATATCACATTAAGATATTTTACGACCATGAGTAAGCAAATAAAAGGAATTCAAAATTCTATTTAAGAGTTAATTTCAGTATGTATGTATAAGAAACGTCAACAACTATAATTCATAAGAAAATGCAATACTTGTGCCATTATTGGGAAAATAAAAGAATATTTTTGGCGAACAACCATTCATGCAGTTTAAGTAATACAAAATTTTTTAAATACATTAACATTATTTTCTTTCGCATGAAGACCTTTGCAATTTTAGTACAACAATAATTTAAAAGTTATGAATTAGCAATGATAACAAACTCCACAATAGATACATCCACAATAGATACATTTACAAAGTATGAATTTCTTTCTGATATAGACTAGTAAAGTAAAAGTCCATGGTGACACTACACTATACGGTGAACCAACACTTTTCTAGTCTAAAAAAAAAGAAGTAAGATAAGAAACCAACCAATTTCTTGTAAAAATGCGTTATATCTCATAATTTTTTTTTAAGATATGAACTGCTTATTAAGTTTTAGATAAGGCCTAAGGAATCCAAAGTGTCTTCTTCACGTCACGGCTCTTTTCGCCACACAATGGGATTTGATGACGTCACCGCCAGGAATGCCGCCCCATTGTGCCGCTATTGTGACGCCTATCTCCGGCTACCCTTCCGATTCGAATGGCGGTTTGACGTTATCCTTGTGTTTAATTCGATAAAAAGATGTTATCCGCGACGTTTAAAAAATCATTAGTTTTTGTTTGTACAGTATGTAATTTTCAAATTACATTCGATCTCATATATTTTGCAGGTTTCCCAGCTGTTTACTTAGTTTTATTGGCTTGTGAATTAAGTAATTTTCTTATTAAAAGTACAATAATTACTTATACGGATGTCATTAAAAGTATTGAATCTACATAATAACACTTAAATTGTACAGTAGTCCTTAGTTTCAGAAAACTTCACAGAATTTAGTGATTTGTAAATTTATTTATTTATTTTATTTATATTTTTTATATTATTTATTTATATATTATATATTATTTATAATATTATTTATTATATTATTTATTATATTATTATTATTATATTATTATTATATTATTATTATTATTATTATTATTATTATTATATTATATTATTATTATATTATTATATTATTATATATTATTATATTATTATTTATAATATTATTTATTATATTATTTATTTATTTATATATTATATTATTTATTTATTTATTTATTTATTTATTTATTTATTTATTAATTTATTTATTTATTAAATACTTTGGAAGTGAGTTTATAAGTTTTCGTTCGTGTTTTTAATAAATCCCAAATAATCATTTCTCACCTATTAAGGGTGTGCAATAATACAAATTTCTTAAAACGATATGTTCAAAATAAAGTAGTCAAGAGGTTTTATCTACTTCCCCAAAGAATAATTATGGAAATCAAATATGTTTGTTAGTATTTTTGTTGTTAGAAGAATTAGGATGCATAGTTGTAAAAATAATTATTTTTATTAATATTTCTTTTATAATTTTGAAAGGAAATTAAATATAACTTTACTGATAGACGTTTTTAAAAATATTTTCATATTTTTCCTTTTTTTATGGGGATTTACATCGAAATGAACAGGGTCATGGAGACGTTTACTATAAAAATGCAACATCAGCTTGCTCTTGTTGCATCTAGAATCCAGAATTATTTGCATGACACCGTTTGTTCTGGCATATTTGTTCTAACCAGGCAAATTCGCTTCAACATTGTTACTTTGTTTAAATGCGGTGTTGGTTTTTGAATGAACTCGTTTCGCTTAATTTCATTAAACTTTTATATTATGACTTAGCCATTAGGTTCATACATTTTGTTTGTTATATCTTTTAGGCTGCTAGTCTTATATTCATAGAACATTACAAAGAGGTATAATTTCTCAGTATAAGATACAAAGTTTTGCTATGGAAAACTTTGTAAAAAATATTATTTGCATCTTTATTCGAAACTGTAAAACATTTCTTCAGTATTTATATAGTAACATTGTAAAAATATGTAAGTCCCAGTAGTTGCAGTGCTTTATAACAAGAGTTATAAAGCACAAAAAAATGCAAGATAAACTACCAAGAGAATTTTCAAGTCGTTTTAGCGCCTACAATAACCCGAACGCACTCTCTTGTCAGGTGTGTACAGCAAGATTGCCACTCGCCATTGGCAGGATCTTGTAAATCTGTCTCCTAAAATAACAAACAATACACTCTCACCGTTTGCCCTTTCTCCTTCTCTCTAGTTTAATCAATCGTTTATTTTCTTTGGTGAAATGAAATTAAATTAAAAATTCTCTTATTTACAAGGTGAATTCTTGCAAATCGTGCTTTCCACTCAACCTTTAAACACATTCCTGGTGCACTCTTCAAACAGCAGTGCAACACTTATTAATTTTTCAAAAACTGAATTGGTAAATGCTTAAGCATTTTTTATTACAATAATATGATTTTTGCCTTTTTAACGGAAAGTGGTTCTTTCAAAACACACTTTATAATATGTTCAATTAAAATTCTATATTTTTATGTTTGACTTAAATGACGTTGCTTCACCATTTATTATTATTATTATAGGTCTTTTTTGTGTAATACGTCGATAGAAAAATGCAGAGCAATGATGTAGGGTATAATTACACTTTCAGTGTTACATGAAATTATATTCAATATGTTTATAAGGTTAACTCTTTATAAACTCTCAAACATTACATCATTGAACCCACACTAAACGAAATGGTAACAGATGCTAGAAATGTTGCGTCACACAAACAAAAACAGGTAACCACACATATTTAAAGTAAAAAAAAAATTGTGGAATTAAGATTTGTTTGTGAACAAAGAATAGGTTATGAATATGTTAAATTAAGCTATGAATATGTTAAAACATTTAAGTTTTATTCAGTTTTTATTTAATTAATTTTTAATTTAATTCGCAATTTATTTACGTAATAGGCCTATGTTTTAAGAAGGGAACATTTAGGCATTGTCCTATAATTTTTCCAAATCTAGACAGCTACATTTGATTTTTCATAACATTTTACTTCATAACGAAATCTATAACATGATACATTTCACTATTCAGGAAATAATCAAAATAGCTACATCAAAAGTAAAACCAAATCCAATACATCGTTATATTCTATATTTCACCATAATACTAATTCATTTACTCAAATCTATTTTTGTAACATAATAATTATCTCTTGAACCCCTTTACCCTACTGTTTGATCATTATTGCATATGTAAGTTTCGCTCTTTCAATTTGATGCATTTTATGTTAGTGAATCAATTTCCGTTTATCATGCGTTCTACAGTGTTAGTTTAAGGGCAATCGATGTTTCAATGCATTAGTTCCATAAACTACAATGTCCAGGTTCAAAGCACACCCTTTACGAGGCATCGATACCTAATTATCATGGCGCGTCAGGTTTCAACAATATCGTTATAATTTATACTTAGAAAAATTTTTGCTAATTTTGATAAAATTTTAAAATCAATGTTTAATATATCAAACAATAAAAAATGAAGTATGGTGTACTGATAATAAAATATTGTAATTAATGCTCTGTGATGTTGTATATAAAATTCCTTTACAATATAGTAGGATAGGGATAAGGATATTAAGCGTGCATCACATACATTTTGATACTACCTTTAAGGTGGAATTCCTTAATATTACTTGTATGAGCAACTAATTAAGTTTAAACTTCTAAGGCAATAATTGATTATGAGTGTTTTCATACTCGTACCACGAAACAAAAAGTGATTTTTTATATTTGAAACGATACTGATAATTAAGGTAGTGCCGTTAAATGCCAGGTTAGGTCGAAATAATTTACGCACGTAATTAATCACATTAAATTTGCAGTTGCCTTCATTAATCGTTTTGTTTTAAGAGATAAAATATTTTTCCAGCATCAAGATGAATTTTTGTTTAGGTAAAAGTGTATATAGCAAAATAGAGTTAGAGGACTCTTCTCAATA
>CM061536.1:94881065-94912664 GCA_030545055.2 Neoaliturus tenellus
ACATGGACGATTCTCTTTGCTCATAGGTACTCACTAGGAAACGGTTTTGCAAATATAAGTAGTGGGAAAAAGCCACTTCTAAACCGGAAGTGACGTCAGCTGCCAGGGCAGCTGCAGGGGTCAGATGGTGTCAGTTGCCAGGGCAGCTGCAGGGTGCAGATGGCGAGAGCATATGCCCTGAATTTGAAGTAGAATTGGGCATGAATTAAGAGTTAGTTCAAAATTGAAATTCAACAGTTATAACTGGAGCCTGGAAAGTATGTCAAGGTCATTCAGAGTAAGTTTTAAAAAAGCCTACCCAACTACTACCAGAAATAGTTCAAAGTTGAACTAGTTGGTGATAGTGGGATAGGCTGAAGTAAATTTTGAATTTTATTTGTGAACATATAATTAATGTGCAACAGCAGAGTTTAAACAAGTTGAACTTTTGTGATGAACTACAGAGTTGTAAATGCAAACACCAACGACGATGAGAAGGTAAACGCAGAGTCCCCAGATGATGTATTTGAAAAGCTTGAACAAACGTAACATTTCGAGTTGGTTTTCCCGTTCTATTTCCAATCGTTTAATTTCCAATTTCAATTTATCCTCTTCCATTCCAGTTATGAAGGGAACTTCATCCATCATATCCATCATGATTTTGTAGTGTTTGAAATTTTAAAACAAGTGATGTTGATAGTTCAAAAGTTGAAGACGGAATGAGAAGTGAAAGCGAGAAATGTTAGTTAAATAAAGAAGTGGTGGGGGGAACGAAGAATTACAAAGAAGTGGTGGGGGAAATATTTTGCTGTTCATTATTACCATCAGTAGTGTCAGATGGTGCAGGAGTTAGATTTAGTAAACTGTCTTCGTCCGAACTTTCAATCTTATCACAAATAGGACAATCGTATGTTATTTCCAAATTCATTTTGATGGTTGTAAAATTATCTACAAGTTCTTGTAAAATATTAAAAATGTCTTGTAACTCTTCTTTAGAGTTTATTTCAAAACTAGAATTCATTCGGGCCAATGGAGAGTTGTTCATTATTGGAGAGTCGGTGATGGAATGAGGATCGGCGCATAGGGAGGGGGCTTATATAATGGTGACCTTGAGCAGGCATCTAGGGAGGGGGGCTGTCTAGGGAGGGGGCTTTTATATAGGGAACCTTGAGCTTATGATTGAATAAAACGTTTAGTTCTTCTTCTCCATCTTTTAATTCAATTATTTGAACCGAAGTAGTTGTTTCATCTTCTTCACTTGATGAAGAAAACAATTCACCAGGATTTAAATATTGAACTACAATTCTGAACCATCTTATAGGATATTCGTCAATGATAGAAAGTAAGTTTTGAAACAATTCTTCCATCTCCTCCCTGTCAGTTATTATATGTTCAAATTTGATAAATTTGTTTTCCATGTTGTTAGTTAGAGTGTTGGAAGTGGAATGATTTAATATTATATAAAAATTAGAACTAGTGGTGGGGGAAATCTCAAGGTCATCCAAATGAAGTTTTAAAAAAGAGTGTAAAACTGAAATTACACATTTGATGGTTCTACAGGATCGGAATACCAATCTGATCTGTATTTACATCTTTTTATCATATGTGTACAAAAATCATCTTGATGAGAATTGGTGCGTTGACAATGAGCAAGATCTAGAGGGTGAAATTTGAAACATCTTTGAGGACAACATGTATGAAAATATCTTGATTTGTAAAATTTGAAAGTTCGCAATTCCGGTGGTGGTAGTTGTTTTGTTTTGCATTTGCAATAACAAGATCCGAAGAATTCACATTTAGTACAAGCTAACCCATCCACCATCATTGGTCCTAAATCTGTACACTGTTGTTCACAACAGTAACGAGGTTTGTACTTGTATTTTTGCTCTTCCATGTTGACGCTGCGGAGTCCAGTGAAAGAATAAGAGTGTATAGTGTTGAATAGTGAGTTTTATGTACTGTGAAAAGTGGTGGGGGTAATTTCAAGGTCATCCAAATGGAGTTTTAAAAAATTATACCTTACAAGTGTAAGGATTATTAAAATTTAGGAAGTTTGTTTTTCTTTGTTTTCTTCAGACTTTTTCTCTCTCTCCGCCTTAGCCATAGCAACAAGTTCTTCTGTTGATAATGGATGTACTTCAGGAAATTTTAAAATTAATTTAGCTTGATATCCTTCTTTAGTTAATACATCTAAATCTTGGGTCATTTGTTCAATGGTGTTGTAGTCTTTTCCATAGATTTTTCCATCAAGTTGAATCATCATTCTGTACAACATTTTCTTAAATAGGTCTTGTCGTGGTGAGAGCTGAGAAGCAAATGATTATTTATACAAGTATCACATCCTTTTTATTAACTCATATTGATCATGTGATTCTTTAGTTGTAGTTTTGTCTGTCAAAAGTTATTCAACATTGGTAATACTTTTGGAACTTGATGTTATGTTGACCAGTTGGTGATGAAGAAGTTGTAGGTTGTGTAGAAATAAATATTTCATCATCGCAATATTTTGTTTTAGTGAACATCCTTGTATTAGTAGCACTAATATCAACAGTTAAGTGATAACCACCGGTAAGTAAAACTCGCATTTCGTTGGTTAAATCTTCGAGTTGTTCAAAAGTTGTTATGGTGTTAGTATCGTAAGATGCACACTTGACCTTTAGGGACATGTTGCAGTTTTATATTCAGGGATTAAGAGCGAGATGTGTACGGTATGAAAGGTAGCAGTAGACTGATGAATTTTGCAAGTACATTTCCCCTTTTATAATTATACAAAATTGGGTCAAGGTCATCCTGTGGAATTTTTAAAAAAAGCAACATATTGTAATGTACAAAAACATTACAATATGTTGCTTTTTTTATTTTTATTTTTTTTTGTTTTATATCATATTTATTGAAAAAACAAATACAAAGAAATATTTACAATGTTATGTACAAATTAATCAGTAGTAGGTGTTACATGAATTGTAAGTTCAGTAGAGTTGTTTCCACTGGGTCCATGTGATACCAAATAGAGTGTGCCGGGTTGAATTATACGAAGATCTTCATTTTGAAGTAGTTGTACGAAGCGCTTTGGTAAGAAGATCTGAAATTTTGCTTCATCACCAATTGTATAAGGTGCCTCGCTCAAAGTGCAATTTATAGCATCACCTACTGAAGTTTCCATTTTCTTAATAGTATGAATGATGTAGTGTTTTTCTTCTTTTAGTTCAGAACATTTCTTCGTAGGTAGAATTGATGATTTAGAATGAGCGTTGAACTGATCAACTAAACTTTGAAGTAAGTTCTGTGATGCCATATTGATGTTGTTAATCTTCTTGTTAATAAGAATGTCCGTCGGAGATGTTGTCTCTTCGGAGGTTTGAGTAATACTCATGCTGTGTCATGGTAGCGCTCTCACTTTTATAATCGACACTACCCCCACCACTGACACTACCCCCACCAGTTTGTTGAAGGAAATTATTCAAGCGGTAGGCATTCTTTAAAGCGCACTGCGACCTTCGATGTTTAAAACTTTTTGATGAAATACAAAGTTCGTTGAAGTAGCATTGGAAATGTTTATCAATTATTGCATTAATCACTTCGTTGCTTGTAAATGATTGTATCCAATTTGCTTTTTCCAATCCCCTTGTGTAGATAATTTTAAACTCTTTGCAATAATGATTCATAATGTGCGGCATCATGTTATAATTAATGAAACCTTCATCCCATTTTAAGTTGTGAAAATGTTTGTTCAACCATTTGTTTGTAACTTTCGCTTTAGTTGTTAGTCTATTAAATGGTACTGGAGGTTTGAACAAATAATGATAAACTACTGATGTGTTCATGTCCAAGATTACTAATTCTTTAATAATAAAATTACCATCATTTCCTCGGAAAGCTTGAAATTTAATTATACCTCTTTTAACTTCCATTATATGTGGCGCATTAGAAAACGAAACCCGTTTATTCATGATGAAGTCTTACTAACAACTGACTTAAAAATTGAATGAGCCGATGTTTATAACAGACAGGATTGTTCTTCTTCTTTAACTTCTTGTGCCACTTCATCAATATTAAAATTGGTGTGATAGTTGTTTAATTGTCTCCACATTTCAACTTCTTGAGGTATTCTATTAAAGATTGAAGTATCCACGGGACCGTATAAAATTGGAACAAAAGGTTTTTTGTCCAATGTATCAATTAGATAGTCTTTAATTATTGCACTTGAAAATATTAGTTGTTTCAAATATCTGGTGACGGGACCGGTAGTACAACTTAAAGTGTAAAATTCTTCTTTAGTGAAATATAATTTAACATTATGTGTAGTTAAATCTCTGAAGCGAACAATTTGTCCTCCACGATGTTTTACTATATCAACTTCAATATTTGATTCCAATAAACTTAATCTTGTTCTTCTTCCAAATGTGTTGTTACTTAAATAGCACTCCAAAAGATGTAAATGTTTCATGAGAGATTCCCAAGTAGTTTCACTGAAAGTAACCATTTTGTTTCCATGATTTAAAATAACAATTGGTGAATAATCCATTGATTTTAAAATTCCAACTGATATACTTTTTGTCATGCATGAAGAAATTGGGTAGATAATCCGAAGAAATACTTCTGTTAAAATATTGGTTGTAATGTTAACTTCAACCTTCTTCCTTTTTACTTCTTTTTCAGCTTTTTCTTCTTCTCTCTTCTTATGTTTGTTGAATTTTAGGAATTCGTCCATTTCTCGTTCAACTTGTTTTTCTATATCTGAACTATTATCATCCATTAGAGGTGTATTTTCTTCTCCGTTAGTAGAATTCATCTTGCGAATGATGTTTCCCATACGACGGTTGAAGATAGAATGAAGTTTCTACTAATTATTTTCTCGCTTTTATATTTTTCGTAAATCCTTGAAATTTATACAATTACATAATTGTTTGTTTTCAACTTGTCTTTCACAAATGAAATTCTAACCTCAAAAATTAAAGCAGATAATTCTAACCTCAAAAATTTGCAGTTGTTGTACAATTCTTTTTAAAGTACATTCTTCACAATTCCGGTCAGCGGTGTGTAAGTAACTATTTTATCATGTAGAATTAGACAGTATGCCGAAGTTCCATCCGCTACTGGTTCTTCAAATTCCATTTCAATTTTTATATCCACACTTGATGATTTTACCGATTCATTTTGTTTTGAACAATCGATTACAATTATTGGAGCCTTGGAATAATACTGGTCAGGTGATAATAGTGGTGTATTAGTCTTTCCATAATATGATGATTGAAATCTTGCATACATATCGTATAAAATGGAAAAACGTTTATTGCTGAACATGACATTCAAATTGTCATAGGGAAAGAATTGAGAGTTTAGGAAAACTTTACAATTCTTTATTTTACAGTGATCAAATTGACCAGCATTTGCAGTGATAACATCTTTTCGCTTAGTTTGAAAACCGAGTATTATGTACCTTGCTCGTTCCAAGTAAGTTGATGTCTTGACGGTCCATGTTTGTCTTTCTGTCTGAGGTAGTGTAGGGTATTCATGAAATTCCCAACTTCGGAATGGCATCACAATATCACGGTCAGATTTTAACTTTCTCAATAATAGGATTCTATGTTCATCGGCCAATCTTACATGAGGTACTCTCCAAACAACTTTATCCAACTGTAGTTGCCATTCCAGTTTATCTTCCGTAGTTGCAGGGTCTGCAAGTATTAAGTCCTTATTAGTTGAAGATCTGAGTAATACTAATTCTTGTTTGACATTTATTATTACCCGTTTGTAATCTTCAGCGAATCCCAAAAGCAATCGTAAAGGTACATGAAAATCAAAGTGACCATTGGAAGCTGGTGTTATAGTGTCTTTATCGGGGGCAACCCATCCGGCAGTGACTATTGAATTCTTCTCATGCGGTGTTAATGATGTTAATCCTTTCAATGTCGTTGTTAAACCAACCTTTTTTGTTGAATCAACCGTCACCCCTGATATTTCATATCTTATTTCATCAAAAAGATATGCCATCGGGTTATTTATAAAAGGAACTGTTGAAGCAGTTTTTCCATCCAATTTTAATACCCGTCCTTCGATGTACAAGTAACTTTCACACGGTAAAGTGTAAATATCTTGTTGTTGAATGGGGATCCTTATTTCATCGTTATTGTTTAATTTTGATGAAGTGTAAGGGTTGTGCGTGTGATATTCCTTCTCCCATAGTGTTTCGTCGAACGTAGGTCCTTGAGATATATCCAGGATATCCATCGCTGTTAAGTTTCAATCCAATCTTCTGTAGAAAACGAATGTTTTCCGATGTTAACTCTTCCAATGTCGAGGAGCTACTGAGCTCCCGACTCTTCCGTTGCGGTTTAAATGATAATCCCATGTTGACTTTTATGTTGCTGCTCTGATGTGTATCCGTATAGTAATTGTTTCTCCTCTAAAGTCAACACTATGACCGTCTTGATCCAATATGTTCAGTACGATGTCTGAAATGAAACTGGTGTTTAACGGTAGGTATATCAAGTTTTGTGGCTTCTCAACAATTTTAAAACCGGGAGCCACTGTTGGATAAAATGTATGTAAAATATGTTGATTAACTCCATCTCTATACGATCCGTGTATAATGTTGCACGTGACATCAATATTATTTACTTTCAATATTGTTACAGTTGAATCACCTGAATGAGTAGTTCCAGGAGTTAAGATTTTCTTTTTTGTATCTGTAAATCCAAGTAAACTGCCAATCGACTGTTCCAAGCTGACATCAATATAATATTTTGAAGTTATTTCTGCTTTTAAAGTATTATTGTTTCCTTTAACGGTGATATTGTCTTCTCCGAGTTGTTTCTGTAATAATTGGTTTATATCATCAATTTCATAAGCTCCAGTAGGAAATGTAATTATTTTCAATTCTGAGTATTTTCCTGCAGCATCCTTAGTTTCATAATAATGTAGTAAATTGTTTTTTCCTTCTGTAACATTAGGAATTGAATTGTAGGTAGTCAAATCAAGTAATGCCGCTTCCCATAATCTTTCCTTGGATAGACGCAATGCTGGGAACAGCGTACTTTTCAATGTGGATGAATTTCCACTCAGTGACACTGTATACGATGACATCTTAAAGCTGACTGACACTCTTCGCTAGAAACTCCAAACATAAATGCCCACATATTTCAGTATTGTTAGGTTGTTCTCTTTTGTAATTGTAAAAAATGTTTTTGGAGTTTCGAAAATAATGTTGCAGTTCTTTTGGCGGTGGTAGATTGCCAAAACTGTCAAAGTAGTAAATGGTTTGTCCGAGTTTTTTATAGCATACCCAATGAGTGCCTGGACCATAGGTGGAATCCAAATTTACTATTCCAGTTTCATTTTTCCATATTTTAGTTGGTAATGCATCTTTCATAAAAACTCCTCGAAAGAATGGTATTTTCAAACATTTTACATAATCATTTAACTGATGATTTGTTAAGGCTTTATTTGGAATTATCAATTGATTCTTCTTATTTAGTACACACGGTATGGTCTTAGGTATAAACCTGCTCCGTTTTTTACCATTTGCCAAACAGAAGTCTTCTTTACACTTGCCTTATGAGTTCTACGACGTCCTTTTTTAATGTTTCCACCTCTTTTGGGAGCGCCTCTCTTTGCAGGTCTTCCTCTGCGACGTCTTCCACCACCTAACTTTGCTTTTGTCTTCATGGCTGTAGTTACTGCCCAAGCTGCTGCTTTTTCTGCAATATTTGCGTCACTTGATTTTACTCTTTGCCAAGCTTTTTCCGCTAGAATTTTATCTGCTATTGATCTATTTGTTGAATCTTTATACTTTGAATATGCTATATCGTGTTCTTTGCAAGCTTGATCTAATTTATTAATTCCAGGATCTCCTCTTGCTAAACGTTTTGCCAACTTAGTTCCAGGTCCACAATATTGATAACCTCCGGGCAGATGTAATTCGTATGGTAAAGCGTCTATCGTTCGATTTACAACAGCACCAACTGGAATCCGTCTGAGCAGGGATAATGCAGCTGATGTTATACCACGTCCTCTCTTGCCGCTGTCTTGACGATGACTGAGCGATACGGTCTTCATTATGTTGTCTTATATAACAGGTGTGTTTACTCCACGAGATACTTTACATGAATGAATAACTTGTGCAAAATCTTTTATATTTAAAGACTTAGTTATTCAAATTAATTATATACTGATTTATGATTCTATTTTTAATCCAAGCTTCTCGTTCATCGGGTTGAATCACCACATGATTCGTTGTACTAGCTATATGATTGTGGGTATCAATAAGTAAATTACCCACTATTCTTATTAAACAATCTAAAGTTACAGCATCTTTCGGATGTTGAGGATCTTGTAACTGCATAATACGTTTATCATTACATGTGTAAGCGGTTAAATCACTTTTTGATGTTGTTATGACTTGTCCAATAGTAGCAGCATCATTTGAATCTTCACCTGGTAAAATATTAATTATTTTCTTCATCTTTGCATCATATTTGGTCCCAAAGTGTTTATCCCAAGTTATTGTTTGTTTCATTGTAACACAATCATTTGCTTCGTAACCAGGATAAATATCTTTTATTCTTCTATTACGACCATTGTATGTACCTAATGTACCACCAGTAGCAATTAATGTTTGCACCATTAGAGGTACATCTGTATCTTTTATACCAAATCTTCCATTTGTTATTGTTTTACGTCCTGCATCCCATTCATCATTATTTCCTTGCATTAAATTAAACTTTTCATTTCCATGTATAAATTTATCTCCCCGCTTTAACACGGCATCTTCATGTTTTACAAAATTGGATGTTTCCTTTTTTAATTCTTTAGATAATTGTTCTATAGTAACAGCATCTTTTGGTTGAGAACCAAACTTTACATTTGTCAATGTTTTACCATGACAATCGATTTCATTAACATCTTGTAAAATACAGTTGTCCTTGATGTATTTTAGGTTTACAGCATCACCGTCTTCTTTTGGGTATCCAATGTCATTTATAATAAATTTATAAAAAGAAAATCCATGTTCAGTTTTTTCAGGTATTATAGAATGTAAATATTCTTTATTAACTGAATCTTTATCATTTTTGGGATTTCCCACATTGGTTATTCTATAATTTCCAGCATTATACGTTTGTCCATCTTTTAAGTTATTACCCCATTGCAATTTTAAAGTATTTAAAAGTTCAGATGATAAGTACTCTTTAGTAATTGCATCAGAACCTTCAGTTGGTTTACCAACATTAATTAATCTATGTGATTTAACATCGTAAGTATTCATATGTAATTTTAATGATGTTGAAGTAGCTTCTTTTACTGTCTTCAAATTTGCTCCATCAGTATCTTCTTCTGGATCTTTAACTAGTTTTAAACGTTTATTACTTATGCTATAGTCACCTTCAGGTGTTTGCGGTAATCCACTTCTTTTTCTGTCTTCTCCAACTTGCACTCCTAAAGCGGAGTACCGTCCGAACTTGTCGACGCTCATGTTAGAACTGATACGTCTTATGCTTGCACCTCTTTTATATCCACGGACAATTATACGACTATACCGCGATTCCTAAGTTCATCAACTAGAGCCACCCATTCATTATTCAAACCTGTATGACCGGCTTCCATGGCTTCATGCAATAGTCTCATTCTATCAACCAATTTATTGATATCATTGTAGTAAATCACATTCGTATTGTATAGATTTTTCATCAATCCTTTACCAGATGTTGAAGTATCTCCTTTACTCTTTTTACCATGTTGTTCAAGAAGTGATAAATCCATAAGTGATAAAGATTTTCTTTTCAGTGGTTGTCTCACTGCTGGTGCAGTACGTAATGTTGGCAATTTTCGTGGAGGAAACAACTTTTTTATAACGATGTTATATTTTGTTGCACGTGAACGATTAATCATTGCATCCTTTGAGTAGTTTCTTTTATGAGCGTTAGTATTTTGTAGAATCTCCTTAAAAACACTTAAATCTTTGGATGAATATCTTAGTGGTATGTTTTTAAAAATTAATTCATATAATCCTTTTGTTCCTTTATATCTATGCTCACCAATAATGATGTAATCGTCTTGTGTTATTTCAAGCTTTGAATCGCCAATCTTCAATTCATTCCCATCAATTCTTGCTCCGTATACGTGTGATCTACTCAAATTCGGGTTTGATTTCATGTCATGTAGCATTTTCATTATATATTTTCTTCCAAGAGGTCCATGTTGTAATATATCGCTACTCAATTGAGTTAAATTTGGAATAGATTGTTCTGCTTCTGGTATTGGCTGTTCTTCTTCCTTTTCAACAATTGGTTCTTCTTCTTTTGTTTCTTCTTGCTCACTAGCACTTGTATATGAATCATCATCTTCTTCTTTTTTTAATGCTTGTACTTCTTGTTTAGAAACTGGTAGTAAAACATCTCCTTCATAATGAGGTTTACCAATAGTTTCTGATATCTGTTTTAAAGGTTCCGTAATAGGTTTAAATGTAGTCTCTAGAAATTCTTCTCTTTCACTTAAACCCATCCTCAATGCACGATTCTTCATCCTAATAGAATCACTGAGTGATTTTATTTCTTTCAATAGTTTTTCTTGATTCACCATGTTTACACTGTGAAGTTCAACGTGTAACTAGATGTAGCATCGGTAGTTCAACGCATAAATACAAATTTATCCAACCCTATACGATATCTACCATTTTTAATATCTTCTTCCTTCATAATAACGAGAAAGCTATATTTCTCATTCCATGCTTTGCCACACATCTCTTTAAATTTTTCAAATGGCATATCCGCATTTACATGATCATTATATATATGCTTTAAATTTGTTTCATCTTGCTTGAAGATGATCAACATATTTGCATTGTCTCTTATAAGTTGTTTTGGAATTTTACTGTATGTTTGACCAATATAAATGCTATCAATATTATGATGTCTTCCCATAGCAAAATAATTCCTTATTGTGTCATGATTTTCACAAGAAACATCGTCAAATATAAAAATAGAAAATGGTTTTGCTTCATTCGGTTGCATAATTGTTTCACTGGCATTAAACTTGTAAAAATTCACTTCAGGTACACTTGCAAGTACTTTATCCAATAATTGATATTTTGGTTGTTGCAATGATTTTGAAAAAATGTATATATTATTAAAACGCAATCCTTTAGGATTAGTTATAAGGTTAAAAACAACATTAGTTTTTCCACAATTTGAAGGACCAGTTATTAGACATCTTATCGTATTTGGTAGTAATTCACCATGTTTTCCATGATTTAACTTATCATTGTCAACTGTCAATTCATCAATGTTATTGATATTAAATCGATCTTTTTGTTGTACAATCTCCATCTTGTATAAAGGTTAAACACACAATGAGCTATTAAACAACTATACTAAGTCTTTTGAAGGAATCCAAGAGTCTTCACTTTTATCAAACCCTAACCACCGGACTTTAACCATATCCTTTTTCCTTTGTAAAATCTTCTCGACAAGATATACATCACCAACTGTTGATTTCAACAATTCGTGTCCGTAGAATCCACCTTGAAGTAATTCACCCTTGTTATCCTTTAATAAATAGGTTTCAGGTATAGTTGGTTGCACTTTATAAATTGTAAATACTTCATTAGTCCAATTTGGTAGATATCTTTTACTAAATACACCTTTGTATTTGCTTATACGAACTTTATCGTTGACCTTGAACTTCTTTGGTTGCAATTTTTCTAATTTCGGTGTTGTATTATTTTTAATGCGTTGTAATACAATTTTCGCATTAGCACTGTTTACCTGGATAGGTTTCATTCCAATGGTACGATGATATTTGTTGTTATACTGTTTTATAAGTTGTGGTAATATGTCATACCACACATATGATCCTCGTTTTGAAAATTGTTTATACATCGCACCTTTCAATGTTCTATTGAATCTTTCAATTATTGAAGCTTTAACTTCAGAATTTGTAGAATAATGATTTATTTGATATTTCTTCATCAAAGCTCTAAAGTCTTTATTAAAATATTCTTTTCCATCATCGGTCTGTAGATGTTTAATTTTAAATTTATTTCTTTGTATTGTGGTTTCCATAGCTTTTGTAACACTTTTACCAGTCTTATCCTTCAATGGTAAAGCGTCAGCTATTTTAGTAAAACAGTCTATAATTGTTAAAATATATTTAAATCCTTTGTTTAATTTACTGTGCGGTATCATTTCAATGAGATCAGCTTGATAAAGATCATTCATCCCTTTAATGATTGTACTTCTTCTTGGAAATCTTCTTCTTGCTGGTTTATGTAGTTCATTTACAATCTTGTCCTTCACACTTTCCATCTTCAGATGTTGCTTGTACACCGCATGTAAAAATACTGATCCATAGAATAGTTTATTCTCATTTATATAGTTTGAATATAGGTCAAGGCCAATTCATATTAGTGTAAAAAAGAGGGAACATGGCATTGGGCTTGCCATGTCCCCTCTTCTTTACGGAAAGGAAAAAGGAAGAAGGTAGAGGACGAAGAATAGGTTTACTGGTCGATAGGGTTTAGAGAGTAGTGGCCGAATGGTAAAGTATTAATTTTATCTTCTAAAATATGGCGCTTGTCATCTTTGTAGCTTAATGCCCACTTTGTTTGTTTGACACTAAATAGTTGATGATTATAACTTCTAATAGTGTTGAACGTTGCAGTTGTTTCAACATTTTCAAACAAACATCTTTTATAATGTTCAAACTGTACGTTCTTCTTCAGGAAAGAAATTTTTATTCCTTTGGCCTTCTTCGTGACTTGATGTTCGTTCCTCTCGTTTATGTACAGTTGAAATGAATACAGTTTGGACATTAATGCTACAATTTCCATCATCGGCACACCATTTGTTTCATCTTTAAATTTTCCCAATACTTTCTTATTTCTGTCATAGTCGTAATTTGGATGATCCTTAGGATAATCGGAAAAGTCGAAATCATCTTTATATATAAAGGTGCGTAGATCTTCATACATGTCATTTGTTTTAATCCAGTAAATTAGTGCATCCGTGTCCATATATGCAATACCAATGTTCTCTCTTCCATAATAGTTAACCATCTTCTTATAATGAAACTCGTACATATGTGTTTTTGAAATATCCAAGATTGACATTCCAAGATACAAAGGACGATCCATTGTAACTGACTTCTTGTTCATGGAAATAACAACTAGATTTTCATTAATAATTATAGATGAACCAAAGTTTGGTTGTTGCACCAATTTCTGTAATTTTACTGGATCAGTTACCAATTTGATATCCTTATGTTTCCTTTTGTTTTCCAAAGTCTTGCCAAATATTGCATTATTCATTAATTTGAAAAAATCTTTTTGAAAACTTGATGTAGCGGTGGCTCTTCTTCTTGTGTTGTTGTCGATGTAAGGTTTTAACCAACAAGATTGAGAAAATTGTAGTACTCGATTAATTTTTGTAATTCTCAATCCTAAGTCTAAAGCTTGTTGTATCATCCAGTAGTGTCCAACATATCGAGACTTGTCGGTTAAAGTCATCATTAATTTTGGCCATCTTCCAGTAGGGGAAATTTCAGTCTTAGGAAGAAGTGGTAAATCATAAAGTTGATCATGAAGATGTTCAGGATATTCAAAATTAACATCAAAAATGTAACCAGTTTCACCATGCTTCGGTATATCCATTATGTTTCCAATCGATTCTGGATCTATCCATTTAAAATTATCATATGGAAGGGGATTCGACATTGCCCATCCGTATAAGTTATTTGCATCAAAATAACCCAGGAATGTTGTTGGTTTTGATGCATCATAATCGGGCAGATACTTGTTGTTCGCCTTGAAATGTCGTGTAACGCTTTGCGTCAATCCCCCTCGAACTCCTGACTCTAACATCATAACCATATCTATATCAGTAAGAAGTTGTATTTTACAATTTGTTTCTTTCAACATAGCTTGCCATGCTAATCCAGGTGAAGTGTACGAATGAAGAGGGTCCAATCCATATGCTGCAAAACATGTATTTCTAAATTCTTCCATTATATCACATAGTAAAGTTACATCCAATTTAACATAAAAATCTGAATATTCTCCCAATGTTCTAAATCCTAAATCGTTCCATACTTTACATGCATGATCATAGTCCTCTTGAGATATGTCCATGTCATAAAGTTTACTTTTGAATTCTTCTTTAGCCGGAAGTGATGTTTCATTAAATCTTTCTAAACTGTCTATGTAATCATATGGAAACACACCTTTCCGAAGTACCAAATCCAGTTTGTCGTTATTTACAATCTTCTTTGTTTCGATGAAATCTTGTTTCCTTAAATTTTCTGAAAGTTTGGACAAACTCGACGGCATAAATCTGTAGGAGTCCAAGAATCTTAGTTTCATGTTTCCAACTTCTTTGGAAAAACTTATGAACTTCTCTGAAGTTTCAGCTAACACATCGATTTTACCGTCGTCTCTTCCTAGTTCAGGTATTATAAAATGAGCATCGTACCCACTGAGGTTATGCAGAACCACAGGAATAAATAGTGGTAAACGATAGCTTAAGTTGCATTTATTACAAGCAGCACCCCTGTAATAACCTGTGAGGTGATCGTGATCTTTAACTTTATAATTCTCAATAGTAAAATCATTTTTGCATAAGAAACATCGAGTTGCATTTTCATGTTGAATTTCTTCTTCTTCCTCCATCGGTTTCATTGGTACAATATTTGTATATAATCTTTGTGCATTTCCAGCTATTGAATATAAGTGATCAAGAAATATTTTTTCTACATTTTCACCACGATATATTAGAGGTTCTGAAGTTAATCCATATCTGTTTAAATGTTCTTCTGATAATGTTGATTTAACCATTAAACAAAAACTGTTTGGTTTGTGCATTTGATACTTGACACTTTTTCTAGCTTCACAATTTTCATCTTTAACAGGAACAAGTGTTGATTCAAAGTCCGCATACACAACTAGAGGAATACGGTACTGATGATGAACCTTTTCAAATGTAACAAATGCTCTGCTTTCCGAAGGTAAAATAATCTTTGCTTCATAATTATTGTTACATAATCTTTTGTGCTCTTGTAACCATTCTCTTGAGTGTAGCCCATCTCGTTTAAAATTGAAACATCTCTTGCAAATTAACTTTCTGTGTCGATCTTTAGAAAGCTGCTTATTAACAAGACGATCAAATTGCTTTATGTACACATAGTGAGACACATCTCCTCGCGTTAGTAGTAGTAAATCCGTATGATCTGGTAGCTCTTCTTTTGCAATACGTAAAGGATACACTTTGTTTGAACTATCTAATGCAAAAACATTGATAGACGTACCAGGATTTTTCTTCTCAAATTTTGATATATCTTTCAGTGATACAGGATAAGTGATTCCTTGAAAATTGTATCTAAATCTTTGATTTTCATATTCTTGGTTAGGTCTATTGACATGAAGTGGTGGTACAAATTTAGCTGTCATTGCATAACGAAAACATTCATTGTCTTCATTTTTAACATTAACACAAGATTTTGTATTTTCAATTCTTTTTGGTAAAGGAATGTAACTAGATCCCATTAGTCCATATCCATGTTTGTGAACTCTTATATCTAATACTTCAATACTTGTAAGACTCCATCCGGATCCTCTTCCTTCGTGTTCCTGAATTTTTGTTAATATTTCTTCTATACAATTTTCTATTATTGAATCAATGTTTGAACTTTCCATAATGGTTCGGTTTTTTGTTATGAATCCTCTTGGTGATAATTCTTCTTGTACATTTATAAACATAGCTTCTAGTAGTAAACCAAATTTAAGAAAGTTTAATCTTTTCAATTCTTCTTTTAAAATTTTACTTACGATTGGTTTTGCTTCTCTAATAAATTCTTCTAGCTTCAAGTTTTCATTTTGAATCTTATGATGCATTACTACTTTACCGGGTAATGCAAATACTTGTAGATTCGGTAAAGTAGTTGAAGATGTTGCTGTTATTTCATCTTGTTCTTCTTGTTGTTCTTGTTCTTGTTCTTGTTCTTGTTCTTCTTGTTGTTCTTGTTCTTCTTGTTGTTCTTGTTCTTGTTGTTCTTGTTTTTCTTCTGGGTTGTTGTGAATTAGTTCTTTATGACAGTCTAATAGAATTTCATCGTGAAACGATTCCGAACATTTATCGCAACGATACATGTTGAGATGTTTACTCTTCGAAATTTTGCCAAGAAATGAAATGGGCTCTCGCGTTCCTCCTTTTATAACGGTCCCCCCACCACTATTTCATCTTCTTCACTATACAAGGAAATCAAACTTTTTAAATAAAAATATTAACCTTCTACAAACTAATTGTTCATTCATGTTCTTTATTCCCATTGGAGTTTTAGTATATACTTCTTTATATTCAAGCTTTAACTAACTTTCCCCCACCCAACTAATTTTAGTTACTTTTAAAACCAAACACCTGCCCTCCAAACATCTATTAGGACAGATGTTATGGGACAGATGTTGAAAAAACAAATGTTAGGGTGGAAATGGCTAGAGCACAGGCACTTGGTTGAACTAAATTTGCACATAAATTAACTAGAGTTGAACTAAAAATTCGCATAAATTAAAAGTTAGTTCAAAACTAAAATTCGACAGTGTTAAGAAACTCTAACATTTGAACAAGAATAAACATTAGTTCAAAACTGAAATTCAACAGTGTTAACCAAATTCTAACAGTCGAACAAATAGGTCAAGGTAATCCAATTTTAACGCGAGAACGAGGAATAGAGCACTAAGTGGCATGTTAGTCCATTACCACAAAGTGATCTATTCCTCGCTCTCTATTCTACATCTACTTTTTTCAGTTTACTTATTTATATTAAAATGTTCAAATTTTACTATGTAGAATGTCCATTCTTTCTCTTCAACTCTTCGATTGTTTTTAGCAATTGTAATAAATATTCGTTAGTTTTCACCAAAGTCTTTAGTTTGCTACATCCAATTTCAATGGAAGGTATTATAAGTTGTAATTTTATAAGTTCAATCTTTTCTTTCTTGCGAATTTCTTTCTTTATTATATTATTCCTTATTTTTGCTGCAGATTTAAACTCCATGTTGTTTCTGCTAAAGCCACAATAATAATAAAAGTCTCTTCAAACAACCTGCATTTATACACATTCCCCACCACTTTATAATCCCCACTCCTTTCCCCCTCTTCTTTATATGTGGAAGGAAGTATTATAATTAGATTCCTAATATTTCTTTTCCTTTTTCACTACATGGGGGGAAGGGTAATTTGTTATTACACTAGTTGTGCAAGAAAATAGCCGCCAGTGTCCACACCTTGTTCATAGCACTCCATCATAGATTGTGCCCACTGCAACATGCGGTCTCTGTCATTTGGTGTGACAAGGAAAGAATGACTATCACCATACAATATAAAAGAGTCAATTCGTACATAACATCCTAAATTTAACCATTTATTAGCTTCAACTATAAACTTTTCTATTGTATCAAATGGAAATTGTGGATCAATTGCTATAACCTTACGTTCTTCACTAAGTTCAACAGTATAATCATCATCATCCTCACTCTCACTATCATTATTTAAAATGTCTTCAGGTTGTAGAAAAACATCGGAAATTTTGGAAGAATTAATATGGTCATTCACATGAGGAGGCATTTTGAAGTAGGTAATATTGTAAACAGCAGAGACGAAACAACAAGAGCGGCGTGTAGAAGCAAAATGAAGGAGTGACCAACGCTCGCTCCGCTTTTATAACAGTATGCAAATGAGGGGTAAGAGCTGACCTTAACCGGTCATCGACCCAAAGGAGTGGGGGAAGTACTTTTCTTACTACTCAAATGGAAGTAGGTTAGTAGGTCACGGGACTTAGAGTGTTAAAAAATAATGGGGGAGAAACACAACGCTATAACGCATTGTGTTTCTCCCCCATTATTTTTTTAGCAACAATTTGGAAAAAACTAAGTGAATTTACTGTTTACGCCCCCACCTTGTAATACGATCCTTTTTATCCCTGAGGAGAAAGTCTTGAGAATCTAAAGTGTTAAATCTCTTCTCTTTACACAAATTCTCACAAACTCTAATTTTATATTTTAAGCCGTTACATTTTGCCAAAATGTGTTGGTGGTCAACAACACTTAGAAAAAAATATTTCAAACCTTTCTTAAGCCTCTCTCCTCTGACGGATATTATTTTAGGATCGTCTTCAACGGTGGGGATTTCTGTCAGTTGTGGTTCAGAAATATGTTTCACGATATGTACACGGCAAAAACTTTCATTTTTAACACATTTCCTCCCACAAGCTGATCCTTTCTTAATTCCCCTAGTGAGCACTTCAGGGCAAGTAGTGGGACGGCTAAATGCCCTACGACGCTCTTCTTGTAATAATTGAAATTGCTCTGAAGGAGCAGGCTTAGGAGCAGGTTTGGGAGTAGGCTTAGTGGATTTAGTTTTATGATAGGTGTGGTCTTCAGGCATAGTAAGTGGTGGGGTAGGAGGCAATGGTGACAGTGGAATGATAGGTGTACTAAAACTATGAAGCAAAGTTTCAAATGAAGGGGTATTAAGACGGGGAGCTGGCTTCTGTGGAGGCGGCATGATGGTTGATGGCGGTGTGGAGTCGTTTGAAAGCGAAGTAGAAGGCGAAGGCGGTGAAAAAATGCTTCGAAGTTTAGAAGTCTTGATAGGCGGAAGAATAGTGCCAGAAGTTGAAGGTTGGGATCCAAGTTGCTTCTTGTACCAGTCAGGAAGATTTTTCAGACGAAGAGTTTTCTTTGGTGCAGTAACAGCCGTAGTAGAAGTTGAAGTAGAATTTAAAGTAGAAGTTGTAGTTGGCAGAGATGACATGGTTGTGGCTCCAAGTTCGCAGCGTAACGTCTGGAATCAGAATGAAATGTTAGCCGCAGTCGGTGCGTCTTTTATAACAATATGCAAATGAGAGGGGTAGCAGCTGGCCAAGACTGATTATTGACCTGGGAGGTGGGGGAAAAGGGAAAAGAGAAGGTATTTATTTAAAATAATTCGCATAACTTTTAACTAAAATAAGATAACCAAATTCTTCTTTTACCAAAATGTTTGTCTTACATAGACCTTTTCAATGATGTATCGCTTGTCCAAATCCGTCAATCCGTTATCAAGCTATAGCCATTTTAATTTTTCAGGTCATGACCGGTCGTTCACCCGGAGTAGTGGGGGAAGGAGTGGGGGAAGGAGTGGGGGTAGGAGTGGGGGAAGGGGGGGGGGGAAATCGACTCCATTTTTTCGGGGGGGGGAGGTGGGGGGGGAGGTGGGGGGGGGAGGTGGGGGGGGAATCGACTCCATTTTTTCGGGGGGGGGAAGGGGGGGGGGAGGGGGGGGGGGTCATTGACCCTTCCAAAAGTGGGTCAAGGTCATTCAAGATTTATAATGATCCAAGGTGATGGGAACAGTAATACTGTTCCCACCACCCTGTTTGCCTAACGGTTCCCACTCCCAACCCACTAGTTACGTTCTGCAAGGGACATCGACGCAATTTTGTTTGGACCGTCCGGGTCTACCGTAACGGTCCGGTCCGGGTCTACCGTAACCATGAATTCCAAGGGAAACTGGAACACCTAATGCAGAAACGCAACTCTAACCCCACCCAAACTAATCCCACCCATCATATTCCTAAACAAAATGCAAAAAACCTAGTCCGCAATTTGCGGATGTCCCACCCCTTCTAAGTGAAGTTCAACTGAACTTCTGAATTTACAGTTAATCTACCCCCTAACATCTAGCTGAAAGGCAAAACAACGACATAAATTATTAATATCAACACTTAAAACTAACAACACATCATTATTAAAAACCAAATAATTCAACACAACCAAATACCTTCATTATTCTTAAAATTAATACACCTTAATGCTAAACACCTCTTAAAATTAATACACCTTAATGCTAAACCCAACTTATAACTAACATCGCAATGCGCAAATTATTTCTTAAATTAAATACAACTTAAAACTAAACACACACACACACATACCACATTGCATTAAAAAACGCAACGTAGTAGAAGAAGTTCAAATATATATAGGCCTACTATATATTTGAAACCTCTTGCTGAGTCGCCAACAACCTTTCGCTATGAAAGTTTGTTGACGACTGACGCTAAGATCAGGCTCGTATTGCTCCTCGGATTCTCGAGTAGTGGGGGAAGTTGTTTCACTCCAGTACAGTGTTCAATCCAGTCCAGTTCGCACCAGTGTAAAAGGAAGGCAAAGGAGTGGGGAGCGGCGCATGCGCAACAACACAAATCCAAGGTTTGAGGTTAGAATTATCCATGTGCAGTAGCGCTAAAGTGAGTAATACAGGACTAGGCGCATGCGCATAGCATAGACTCATTCCGATCCGGAGAACTTGTTGCATGCGCAGCAGGTTTGAGGTTAGAATTATCCATGGCAGCTGCCATATTTAGTCTGGTTTCACCACATAAAGTCAACAACCGGTGGTGACCGGCCATTGACCTGGAGGAGTGGGGGAAGGAGTGGGGGAAGGGGGGGGGCTCCATTTTTTCGGGGGGGGGGGGGTCATTGACCTTTCCGGTCGGTCATTGACCCCAAGGAGTAGGGATAGACACAGAACCCTACTTCTCTTACTACTCAGGTGAAAGTCGGTCAACCAGTCATTTGCTTGCCATCTGCCGCCATCTGGCTGGAGTTATTGCCTCTATAAAGGTGGGTAGTTTATCGCGCTACAAACATTCATTGCCTCGCATCCGCTCGGTCATCATCTCTCGTTAGTTTTATGTTATGACTACTTCACTTACTAGGTTTAAGGTTAGAATTATCCATGGAATAGCCTTCGTAAATTCTAACCTATAAAATTACTACTCTGGCTTTCTGTTTCAATTTCTTTTACACTTCATTTTATATCTCAGTCTTATTTTAACTTCTAAACTTAACACATCGGTTATGATGAGTGCACAATGTTTAAAATTAAAGCTTTTGCGAACACAACACATATTACGAAGTACTTCTAAACCTTCAATTTCAAAGTGTAAAACTAATTTAAATAGAGTTAGAAAGAAGTACAGTTTTAACCCATTATACTCAAAAACTTCGCAGGTTAATGTTGATGATAATGTTATTTACAACATTTTGCATTCTATGTTACAATTCAACAACTTTGAACTTGTTACACCTATCGACTGTGTTCAACAAGTTTTTTTATTTTACCCCTACTATTCCTCATATAAGCGCTGTCACCACAATTCCTACTTCATGCTCCTCTATTCTCTTCAGCTAAGCTAAGGTTTGAGGTTAGACTTATCCATGGCGGCCGCAATGTCTAGTTCAGTTTCACCACATAGAGTCGGCGACCGGTTATTGGTCTAAAGGAGTGGGGGAAGGGGTGGTGGGGAGAATGTTGCCATTTTATAAGCCCTCTCCCTAGGCGGCGCTTCTCATTCAATCGCCAACTTTCAAACAATAAACACCTCTCCCATGGCACGAATGAATTAATTATCCCACTATCACCAACTAGTTCAACTTTGAACTATTTCTGGTGGTAGTTGGGTAGGCTTTTTTAAAACTTACTCTGGATGACCTTGACATACTTTCCAGGCCCCCAGTTATAACTGTTGAATTTCAGTTTTCATCTTACTCTTAATTTTTGTTCAACTTTTAGAGTTTAGTTAACACAGTTGAATTTTACTTTTCAACTAACTCTTCATTCATGCCCAATTCTACTTCAAATTCAGGGCATATGCTCTCGCCATCTGCACCCTGCAGCTGCCCTGGCAGCTGACACCATCTGACCCCTGCAGCTGCCCTGGCAGCTGACGTCACTTCCGGTTTAGAAGTGGCTTTTTCCCACTACTAACTTTCATTTTTTGTTCTTAAACAAGTTTTGCTAAACTTTATTACAAATTTATGAAGAGTACAATAATATGTATAGTTTTAAATATTTAGGTGTCTTTTGTATAAGTAATACAGTTCTTACAGAATGAAGGCAGAAAATCGGAACGTTTTCTCAGACAATTCCGTAGCGCCTGCATTTTCCGTACGCAAACACGCTACAGAACTGTACTGCGGTATCGGAACTCGCGCCTTCAATCAATTTAATCCAAATTTATAAGTACTGTAGAGTTGGGGAAAAAGGAAATTATAATATTTTTCATCGTATGAAAAGGGTTTCTATAGTAAACCTTATAATTGCAGTAAATTGATACATGTAACGGCTGTAACAGCTTCGTCAAGTGCCTCCTCACCTGATATTTTGGCATTTCAATTTGACTTGCATTGCGTTCAACCCATAGAACTATTTAGTGACTAAGAAGACATAATAAAATATAAATAAATATGTTCAGGCGTAATGCCATTATATTTAATCTGTGCCGTATGGGTGTTTGGTGATCAAGACTTGCCGTGACATGCCTTGGTCACCGAGTATATGCGAATAGTCGGCTTGTTCTCTTGTATATGCTAAATTAATTCTGGTTCATTAAAATCGAGTTTAAAAACTAATAAAATGAAAAAAGGGGGGAAACGGTATAATTAACTATAAAATTCAAGAAATTGTGTGGAAAGCCATGACAAAGTGAACGCCTTATTAAACAACATAATGCTTATAATATATAGACTACCAATATTTCATAGCTAAGGCTGGGTAACGATATTTTTGTAGGAATAATAACCTTGTTCATAACCTTGGTAACCAAATATTTAAATTACGGAATTGAAAGTTTGCAGAACTCTTATGATGATAAATCCTCAGATCATTTATTAATCAACTTTCAAGTATAGATGATGGACCATTACTTGAGTGGATTTCGATGCTCACCTATGCTCAACATACGCCTGAGATGGTGCTCGAAGCATTGAGGGTAAGAATCTTCTTTCACAAAAATCTTGGCAATGTTCAGTAAAAATTGTTATATATGTTAGGGAAGTTTCCTACAGGATTCTGTGCATGTTACATTCGGCAAAAGGCGAAGAGGTCTTTTCACATTTTAAACCCTTTCACTTGAGTTTTAATTGAACCACACGAGTGATGTAATTTCAACTCAAAAAGAGTTTCCCCCTCCTTTCCTTTAGTCTGTGGATATGTGTGGCATTCACAATTTTAACTTACAACTGCAATATAGTAAAAAAAAACCTCCTCCACACTACTGGAATGCTACTTCCCCATAAGCAGCTTCCACACACAGTATGACCCTGCACAGTCCTGGGTATAGATGTTGGTTTGGATGACATACTGTAAGCCCTATTCAATCAAAATCTTATAATAATGTCCATAGAAACTTAGGAGTGGAAGAATATTTAAAGATGGATAATTTATCGAGAGCATTAGGTGTGGGTAGGTGGAGTCCGTAGTCCGTCGTCCGCTGCGCCTGAGGTAGCCGCTATTTCTGGAGGTGACCGTCTTCGTCCAGTCATAAGCCTCAGGCTGACTCACGCCTCTTGTCGAAAGAAGAGATATGACAGGGATTGAAACAGTGAGTCAACCACAGCTCGAGATTTAAATATTAATTAGTAGTCAACACTTGGCTGTGGCTGGGACGATGGGAGCGAGCAACGTGACGTTCCTTCAAGTTGACTTACGTTTGAGGATGATACTTTTATTTAAATGAGATGGAATTTTAAAAACTATATTTGTCGTCTTTGTTGGTTTTGTTTGTGTTCCCTAGCTTTGTTAACCAAGCTACACAGGGCGTACACAAGCTACACAAGCTTTGTTAGCGGGTTTCACAGGACCGTAAACACAGGGTCTGAGATTTGGGGAGATCTCAGTATATTAGGTAAAAAGGCGAAATGACTATAGAAAGTTGATTGGATAACAGACAACGGCTAAGTTTATTTTATTCATGTTAATAGCCTCCAAAGCTGATTAGACAAATTGAATACAGGTTACTTTACCTCCGTCCTTTGTCAGCTTTTGTGTTAATCCTACAGGACTACCGCGGTTTCAGAACTACTGTTCCATCTCAGATTTCAAGATAATAAGTATTTTCGTGTGTGTGTGATTTGTGACTCAATGTAATTTTTTAATGTGTGACGACAGACATGGTGAAATTTTATTATCTTGAAATCTGAGATGGAACAGTAGTTCTGAAACCGCGGTAGTCCTGTAGGATTAACACAAAAGCTGACAAAGGACGGAGGTAAAGTAACCTGTATTCAACGGCTACGCCTAGAATAGTCTTAGTTCACTTGAAATCTCACCAAGGATGGTTATGTAGTACCTTTAACACCTTTAATACCTTTTATTGAAATGGCGACCTAACTAAATAGGTAGTTTAAGCCAAGTATATGAATGAGGGATGAGTCAAGGATGATTGTGGTGCGATCTTGTAGTCTTGTTACTGACTAGGGCCGACGTTCTCCTTAGATACAGTATGACTGTTAATTAACAATGTATACAGGGTTCTGTATACATTGTTAATTAATAGCCCAACAGCCAATGGTATCTAGGGACCTACAGTTTAACGTGGGATCCGAACCACAATTTCTACCTCATATACGAATTGGTCTAATTAATTATGAGGATGGTATTTATGGATGAACTAGTATTCACTAGTGCGGACGTTAATCCCCACCAGAGACAGAGAATATCGCATCCACAAGCCATCGCTTACAACTATCCACTATTCGTGACCTCAAAATAGCTGGATTACAGTACGACGCCACCACTCCCAGTAAACTGATGAAACATAGTCAAATTCGCCGATTTCGATCAATCTTATCTTCTTAAAACCAAGACTTCATAACCAATAGCCTGATTTTAAATTACTGCAAGAAAAACTAAACCATTACACCGCTACGGTATGCGGAAAATAAATAGTACAAGTCCGATTTCTGTAAGATTATATACCTAGGTAATTTTAACGATGTTGGATTTATACACATAAGCGTTATCACCTTTTCTTGTACTCTTTTTTTACTATGCGGTTATATATATATCATGTTGCTTTTCTTTACTTCCAGAACACTGTCAAATATTTTAGTATGTTATTGGCTTTGGAAATAAGTTTACTAAGAAAGCCATAAAACTGTAGAATTAAAAATTAGATTATCATAAAGATGTGAACATTCGCCACTGACAATATTCAATACTTAATTACAGTACAAATAATGCAAGCAAAACCTAATATAATTCTTAAATCCCATTAAGAGAATGAAGAACACAACTAACCCTTCAGTCTTCAAAAATTGAGGTGAGATGAATCAACAAAACGCCTAATTGCATTATCCTCTGCACATCTGTTGACCCTCCGCCCAGATACAATCCGACATTAATTTGTTGGCTGACCATAATAAAGGCGTCAGTCCATTAAAATCCAATCCGCAGCACAAAGGCAAGGGTTGCCATGACCGGCACCTGGCTAGTGGCTACGGCGCTACGATGCCACCATAGCTGACCCTAGGTGCATGACTGGCGAGACGCGACGCTCATGTAAATGATCCCGGCTAATGAATGATTGTGCGGCCGTGGCCCAGTGGGGCGGAGCCCGGCAGATGGAGTTCCGCTCTGGAGGCGGAAAATCAGAAACAGAGGCTGACCACACCTGGGCTGCGGTTGTGTTTTTTGGAAGTGATTTTCAAGGTGTGATATGGGGAGTCTAGACCATTTACACCACGGTCTAGACGGTAGGGTGGAACTGATTGTGGTGCAGGAATTGTAAGTTTTGAGCGGGATTTTAGACGACCGATTTTAATATAGGTCACCGAAAAAGATTAGATCATTTTGTTGGAACCGATATGAATCGGTTAGTATTAATATTAGGCTAACCGATTTCTACAGGGTGGTTGAAAAGTAACTTGCACCCTCCCTTACCTTTTTAACCATTTGAGATATTTGAAATCGGTTTGCGGCAACCTTCTTGGATATGAGGGGCCACAATAATGTTAGTTTTAAAAATTTTACTCTTAGGGGTAGTGGGGGTATGGGGTACCGTAGCTCAAAATTTTCAAATGGGAAGTATGGTCGACTTTCAAATTATTTTATAGGTGAAACTAAACAATTGACATAAAGAAAATTCAAAGTGGACCACTATAAGAAAATATAAATGGTGCCCTTAAATGGTCTAAATCTAATCAACCAGGATAACAATAATAATCTCTTAATTTAAGAGTCATCTTCACCTTTTGGCCAGTATCCCATTGTTGCCCAGTCGGTAATGTCCATACATACGGCCATACGTGGGTCGGTGTCGGTAAGCCGTACGGCTTTTAATGCAAAACATGGTATTTTATTCCCCCGCTCGGACGCTGTTTTTCAACCGTTTTTCTTTAAACTTGGTAAGTGTTTAATTGAATAGTTATATTTGGCCCCTCATACCTCTTAAGAGTCATCTTCACCTTTAGGAGAATTGGCCTGTGTCTGTAAACGTGCTAGAGATAATTATTTATTTTATGCAAGCTTCTTAAAATTAGGAAACTTGTGTTTCTACTGCGCTGTGTTATGAAAGTGACACAATCCCAATGGTATAGTTTGCTTTTCATCGTTCCTTGTGTTAAATCATACTCTTCAAACTTGGTGAATGGAAAGAGAATAATTATATTAGGCTAGATTATTTTGACAAAAGAACGATTATAAGACTAAAGGCTCGAAAGTCTTAGACGAAATTGTATACTAATAATACTAGCTACTAACTAACTACTCGTATAATCAATAATTCAAACAACATAAATAACGTAAGTTGCACTATTTTACTGTTCGAGATTGTCAATCGAGCAGTGTCCTGGAGCTCACAACAGGATATAAAAATATAACTAATCAAACCAACATGACAACTCCGGGCCTTGGAAAGAGGAACTGAGTTAGATTCACACGTCACAAGCAGAGCATCCATCTCTGTGTCATGACGTCACAACTGTGTGTGAGAGAGAGGGAGCATTACACATTTACCACTATACGATTCTTGTACGCGTCCAAAAAACAACTCAGTGGGAAGACAAAAAGATGAGAATTCTCAGCGATTACATCACACATGGCGTACATGAGCGTATGGCGTATTCTTGGCGGGAATTTGGGTCAGGGAAGGGGGCAGCTAAGAATAGATCGGAGGTTATATTTTTGAGATATTAAAATTGTAGAGAGCTTTTTGAAATAATCATAGTTCTGTGTATTAAAACATATTTTGGACTATAATAGTTTGCTAGAGTCTTCGTCTACCAACTTAAGGCTACCTAAAGACCAACTAAGCAACTAACCAACTTAGGTTTCTTTACCAACTAAAGAAACCTAAATTCAATGATGCAGCCACAACCAGAAGGTGATGGTCAGTTGTTATTATGAGAGAAAACAAAGCAATGTAATTACTTTAATAAGAATTTTAGGCAGAATAAAACATTTTATGAACTAAATGCACTTCTGTTAAGATTTAATAAGCAAGTTTTTATGGATCTTTTTATATTAATCATAAACAGTTTTATCAATACACAAATAACAATATGACTGGTGCCATCATAATTCTATCCCATATATCTATGATATATTTAATAACTATTATAGAAAAATTATTGGCATTGAAATTAAATACTTTATACCAGGTAAATAAACAAAATACAAATTATTACAAATCATAAACATAAAGGAGCATACTTTTTAGGATATATAATATTTTTTCGACGAATATTCTGCAAAAAAAATTAATCTTATACGCTTATGAACAACTCCTCCATGTAATAACATATTAACATGCATGACCAAACAAGCCTGTAATAAAAATAACATATACAAATTTTTTAAATTAAGTACAGAAGCTGTTTACACTCATCACAACTCACAACTACGCGAAAGCACGCCATTCATTTCATTTGTATTTCATTCCATAGGACACACTTAAAATCCTACAGTTGTGCGTATTAATTTTGCAAGTCAGTGTTAGTACTTCATCAATTCGCACTTGTATATATATATATATATATATATATATATATATATATATATATATATATATATATATATATATATATACTAGTGGCTCATAGGGGCAAAAGCCCCTAATTATAAAAGTAAAATAGCATGAACCATAGGAGATTCCCTACGAAAGTATCAGAAAATTTCATTTTAATTTATATAGTATTTTAAGAATACCGTTTGAACAGGCCATACACCCCCAAAGCACGCACTCTTTACAATCCTGTACTATTGAGCTACCCGTTTTTAAATGCTTCATTTTGTCTGTTGTTAAATTATGACGATCTATGAAAAATAAGTTTTGAAAGAAATCAGTCCCTTTGAGCTATGACAGCTTTTAATATAACATATAAAAGCGGCAATGCTTAAAAAAATACGGACGTTCAGCACCCATTTTAAACTCAATAAACTTTCAATACTTTGTATCATACCCATTTAATTGTCTCGTTTATTTAAAATTTAATGCATTTTTTAGCTCCAGTCAGAATTTTTCATCTTTTGGTAACCAAATATAAACACAGCACCTCAAAGTAGAAGATCTTCACTTACTTCCGTAGAAGCTTTTATACTTCCGTATCTCCTAATCAAAACTCTTGATTAAACAATGCAGACTTTTTAAATCTGTTAATAAATGGAGAATCTTTAAGGAGAACCTACCAGAAAATCCTTCTTATACATTTTTTTATATTTATTTATTTTTTTGAGTTTTTGACCTGCTACATTTTCCCTGTATGTAGGGCAACCACCTTTGATTTTAACTCTCTCTTATAATTCTGTAATCTATGAAATGACCAAAATGTTTCTGGGAAAATCAGCTAACAGAATACCAACACTTCGTTGACTAATACACTTTAAAAGTTTAATTAATTTATCATCGTCACTCAATACGATCATTTGACAGTTTTCGTTTTAAAATAAAACCAAAACATGTTTAATGTAAATAATGAAGGCGTTTCTCAAACAAAAATCCATCGCCCATTGTGTACCTATCACGATCAGAATGTATTTTATAATTTGCTAACACGCTCAGTTTTTTTACAATTTAAATTTTCATAACGACAGTAAAACTCAGCTGTCAATTTGTAATAGTTTGTAAGGTTTTTAACGCTCCTAGTAGAATTTTTAGTCTCTCAAAGCAACAAAATATCTTGTTATAGTATTACTACTCTATTTATATTTTTGTCATTTGGTTATTAATAGTTCTTCACTCAATATTATCATCTGTTGTAAGTTTTAAAATTATACCATTACACATGTTTTAATGTACACAAAACATACGTTATTCGCATCCCCATGCTATTCTTATGGAGGACGTTTTACGTGATTTCTCATTTCCTGTTCACACTATGGACACGCCGATAGTTTTCCCTCGTGTATGGGACCGAGACCTTTAATTTGAGACCCCTCCCATCTTTCTGCGATTTGTACAACGCTCACAATTTTGCTCAAGAAATTTGGCTTACAGAATTATATATATATAGATATATATTTTCTATATTTCAATTTAAACTTGTAATATCTTAAATCTTTATAAACCGAGAAGCTCAGTATAAAGTCGTCACCGTGATAAACACGCTCTACTCACTCCCTAGTCCATTATTATGAGACACTAAATTTGCCCATCTCTGGTAAACCCCACCGAAGGTTGTAACCACATGTTGGCCCAATAATGTATTCACCGTCATCACGGCGCGTGCGCATCTGTTGTGGATGGAGCCACGGCACGGCACGCGTCTGGGCAGGGTCGGGCTGCCGCTGTGGCTGCGCCGGTGAACGGTGACCGCACCAGATGCGGCGATGCGGTAATGTATGCCGATACCGCGCTGATAACGCACACACGCACAACACCAGATAACAGATAACAGGGTGGCGGAGGAGCAGAATGGAGGGTGTTGGGTAAACAACAATAACGCTCTGTCCAATACGTACATCGCCCAACGTACTGACAGACGCTGGAGAGTCGAGCACACTGAGTCATTGCAAAAAGAGACTTTTTTGTTGTGAGAGTGGCGTTTGAAATGTGTCAGGTGTTACTTGAGTACTTGTTTTCTTACTTCGCTTCACTTAAAAATTGTTTTATGACTGGTTTTTATGACATCAATAAATTATGAAAAAGTATCGTACCTATTAATTCAAATAAATATCATAATTTTTCCATTATTAATTATATTTACAGTTATATTGAAATGTTTCCTTGATAACAAATGTATTTTACCGTTTGATGTTGCTATTATGGGGAACGATGTAGAACAAATCGGGATTGATTCCAACGCCCATTTAAGTTTTTGTGTTGCAGTCAAAATTAGGTGAATTTGGATGTTTTGTGCTGCCATTGGCTATAGGCTTACACTTGAACGAAGTTGGCATGTTCTCAACATTGACCCAAGCACATTAACTTGTAAAGCCACTGGTGCTGCTCTTCAAGTATTCGTGATATTGGATGCGTCACAAGCTCTAAAACATTTTTCAAATCGAGTCGGAGTTGAGGTGTAACTAGTTCTAACGTGACCTTACTTTTTATTGAAAAACCTAGGTCAAAATCCTCGGAGTATTAACGCGTGAACCCAATATTTTACTACAATGAACTTCGCTACTAATTGATTTCCTTCTACGTACAAAAACTCCCACGGTCTTCTTTACAGCTTTTTATTCCCCGTAGTAAATTTTTAAGTTAAAGAAACATTAATTAATTTTTGCCTGGCCCCGAGCCCCCGTTAAATCGGACTTCCTGCCTACATGATTTATCACACAGTGAGGGGCGCCTGTAGCTGCCCTGTGGGGGGCGGCCGCTGCTGTTGAAAAAAACTAAATCCAGGGTGCGGACATTGCGCGAGTGGGAACGGGGGAGTAAGGGATAACGTAGCCTACGTCCATGGCCGTAATTTTTGCAATTTAACGTACGAACTGTAAATAAAAAATTTACTCGTTGATAATACATTATTTCCATTTCTGATTATCATGTCTGCAAGCAAAGGTTTATGAAAGGTCTGTGAGAAAATATCGAAATTTGACTGAACAGTAGTCTTCGATTTCACAACGTAGTCTCGAGTTTAAACACAACTCTGATTCTGATGGTCGGTTAACCTTGATGTTGCAAAATTTTGCTAACCTAACCTCCATATACCGTAACCAATCCCATTGTCACGGAATACTCCGATATAACGAATTCTCGGTTCGGTCCTTGAGACTCGTTAGCCTATATCGTGGTGACTCCACCTACCTTGTGTGTATTTTACGTAAATGTGACTCTGATCCAGCTTGACGGAGCAAGGGATCATATAAAGGTAACGTTAAATTATATACTGTATTCCTATTGATTGTTATAGGCCTAAATGTTATTCGTGGAGGGAAAATGTGTGTGTTAAGGGACTAAAGTACTTTTTCTCCCTCAGGGAAATTGTAGTCCTCGGCTTCGCCTTCAGACGACAACAGTTCCCCTTCAGGGAGAAAAAGTTGTACTTTAGTCCCTATAAGCACAAATAACTATATCAGTCGTGAAGCACGCGCCAGTCGCCTTTGACCCTTTCAACCCTGTCAAGTTGGCAGCACGCATGCTCCGCAACTCCCTGCACAGATGTCTAATTTCCACATAGTTGACAGTTAGCTCCTCGGAAACATTGAACAGCCCTAGAGGTGGACACCCGCGGCGAGGCTACTGGCCAAGTTGCACCGACCCCTGCCGCGAGGCTAGAGCCAAGTTGTACATTTGGCAACTTGAGCGGGGTTGATGACCGGCATGTTGCAAGGGTTGAATGGCGCGGGTCCCGCATGTAGCGATGAC